>KZ308572.1:261446-285147 GCA_000376725.2 Ladona fulva | reverse complement strand
ATTTGCACTCAATTTTTAAACTAACGGACGACATTAAGAAAATGAAACTTTTTATTCCAACACTTTGTATAGAGTAGTTATAAGTCACAAAGTTTCGTTTTTATCTTATTTTTATTTCAAAAGATATAAAATGCCAAACTTTAAATTTTTTTCGAGCAATAATTTTTTGGGCCGATTTTGCTTCAAAGTTTTTTCGCAGATTTCACTCATAAAAGATTTGTTATTATTTTGTGTAATAGAGCAGTATAGGTTGTATAAGAATCCCAAGTTTTGTTTTGCTCAACGGAATACTGCGTGAGATAACGTGTCTCAAACTTGCTAAAAATCGATGTCTAACTGTAGAATGCTGCGGTAGGGGGTCAAACAAATGACTATATCTCAGCAAATATTTCATCGATGGATGTTAAACTTGGGTAATGTTCATAGAGGATATGAAATTATGTGCACACGAAATTTCATTGAAATCGGTGATGGTCGAGCGGGGACCGTTGGTCCACTTGACATGGAATGGGCCATTCCATTGTTTGGGCCAATGGGTTCCCCAATGGACCCAAAGTCACCTCTAAAAAGGGTACCTTGGTAAATTTTTCATGTAAATTAATAAAGAATTCCAAAGAACAAAAAATAGCTCAATAATACATTATTAATGATTTCAACTATGTATGAAGCATGTAAACCAATGTTTTTGACTGAAACTATGCAAAAGAACAGAAAGAACTTTAAAGGTCCTTTAAATAAAAAGAAACACTTCCACTTCCAGGATTGTGCTTAAGGCATATTATTTGAATTCAAATGCTGATGGACTATTACTGAACTCAAATTCTCACAGGAAATGATGTCAAGATAAAAGCAAAATCCCAAAAAAAAAACTGAAAATCAAAGGCAAATAATACCACACCTGTAAGATGCAGAGACATTCTAATTTGCATGCTGAAGACATTAGATCAAAATACAAATTGATGTACCACTAAGAAATTTGACCTTCTGTACTAATGGCCCTCACGAGTAAGGCGTTAATCTCTAAAACAGCTTATCATTTAGTATGAACATGGCAACTAATTTTTGTTCTCCTGCTAACAACATCTAGTTACTCAACTTCCAACCATATATATATATACGAATATACATACATGTTATAAACTCAAGAATCAGCTTTTCACAAATAAACTAAATCCTAATTTTAATAACCTTGCATGGCGCAAAAATATAAAAAGACGTCAAGGAAAGTAAAGCATGAGTGTGACTATTACATGTTCCATAAAAATGAGGCACAAGCATTAAAATTAGTTTTCATCTTACTGTATCTGTGAAATATACAAAGTTGAGTGATTTAATTACCCTGTGACAAACTGATTCCTATAATTTATTTTCCTTTATTATGGATTTCCACAGTCACCACCTCATCACTTAAGTTTCTATCTGTTATGAAAATTATTAATATTTTCTTTTGGTAAATGAGTACTCTCAGATAATTTGTGCAAGGTCGCAAATGTATTCCTATCTATATCTGTAAATTAGATTATCTCCTAAACATTTGGTTGATTCCTAAATATTTGCACTGAATCACCAAATGTACATCCCCAAAGAGACGAAGAAGTTCATGAGTTGATCATTGTGCTAGCAATGAATAATGTGAAGATTACTGAGCACAAGTATGCTACTTTAAAAGCTGATACATATTGACTGGATCAATTTTCCTGACTACAAGTTGCTACGCAACTGAATCTGACCTTCAAGAAGGATTATCAGGGTGCCCCTTTCATTATTTGCAAGCACTGCCACTTTACGGCAAATACAATTTGGATCTGAGATGCTCATGCGAAGAAATGTCAGGCCTCCTTGGGTGTGTGTGAAGGCTGGGACAGTTGCCCTAGTTACCACCACCAAATGCTGCTCCCTCCCTTATTCCTTATAATATACTACTGAAATTCAATTAATTCCCATTGAAATAATTGACTGAACTTAAAGACTTACACTACTGAAAAAGAAATGAATGGTACATATAAAAATATTATCAATGAAAGATGGATAAACAAGAGAAATTAAAAGAAATTTCCCACAGACCATATAGAATTTACCACAACTTTCTCAGCATTAATCACACATGAAAAGAATCTTTAAATAGACATTTGAATTGAGACAAAAAAAAATTGGTGGATAACTATGGACAAAAAAGCTTTTAAAAAAAAAATGGTAGCTGATTACATATGAAAGTTTTGGGACAATGAGAACTGGATTTCCGACTGACAGCACAGATTTAGTAAGGGATACTCCTGCAAATTCCAACTCCTTTGCTATAATCGAGATCTGGCGGAAGCTCACGATACATCAGTGCAAATAGATGCAGTATTAATTGACTTATCTAAAGCATTTGATGTAGTAGATCATAATATCCTTCTGGAAAACATTTGGTCGTACATATTGATCCGAGAATAGTTAAATGGATACATTCGTTCCTTAGCGACAGAACTATAAAGGTGAGAACCCATGAACAAACATTGCAAGCTGCTGATGTAACCTCAGGCGTTCCTCAGGGAAGTGCACTAGGGCGCCTATTATAATTTATATCAATGCCATGCCAAAAATTCTTAAATCGCACGTTCATTTGTTTACTGACGATTGTTTAACTATCGAAAAATAAGAAACCTTGGAGATTGCATCGCATTACAAGAGGATCTTACAGACTAAAATGTATGGCTTGTTAAAAATAAATTAAAATGCAATGCTAATAAAAGCAAACAAATAAGCTTCAACCGAAATAAATTTAAATTTAATTATAACATAGGAGACTCATGCGTACCAACAGATAAGAACATTCGATATCTAGGGATCACCTTCAGCAATAATTTTAAATGGGCAAGTCATATCGAGACCTTAACTTGTAAAGCGAACAGAACCCTTAACTTTGCCTTAGGAAGTGCAATATGGAAGTTAAAGAAAAGGCATTCTCAACGCTTGTTAGGCCTATGCTAAATTATGACGATAGCGTTTGCATCAAAAAGGACTAACGCATCAGGTTTCCGCATCAAAAAGGACTAACGGACAAATCTAAAAATGTGCAGTGGAGAGCAGCAGGCTTAATAAAACATTGCTGAGAAGTTCCGTAGTATAGTACATTGTTGGTTCGTCTTATACCTCATCGATCATTTTCGGGAATCCTTTTTGTAGATCGAACTTGAAAAATAATTATGGCTAAATAATCTGAACTGAAATACTGAGTGCATCAGGGCCAGAAAATTTCAAGAGAACAATAGATATGTAAGTAATTTTTACGGGCAACATAAAGAGATGCGCGGACTCTTCGATGCTTCCGTGGATTAAGTACTTTAGGTGAAGTACTACTTAAGTAATATAGTTCTTCAAATTTTTACCATAAGCCAACCATTTCCGAATTTGTTTCGGGCAAATAAAGTGATGCCTAGATATATCTCAGTGGAATCTACCACGATCTACTACTCTTTTTGATTCGCGATTAGATAAGTCTTTCTGTGAGGATCTTGAAAATAAAAGCAATGGCGTAATTGCCTCTTCGATAAACATCGAAAAATTCCTTAATCTGGGACGGAGATCGGTATGTTTCACTGATACGCGTAACATCACAAAGGTTAAACTTTCATCAAATTGAGCAGTTTCTAATTGCAATGGTGAAAATATAAGGCATCCCGCTAAAGAAATTGGTGTAGAAACAGAAATTTATCATTATCGCCATAATTATCAGCCGGCCCCATTAATTAAGGGAATAATAAGGCTAAAAAGAAGAGGGCTAATGATGAAAATAACTTTGGTAAGCAACGTTTACAAGAGGAACAGATGTAACACCCCATTTAGGGAAAGGAAACGAATAAACTAGATGACCAAATTTGCCATCATACCATGTCTAGTAAAGGAAACCGGGACCCGGTTCCGTCAGACTTTTTTTATGTCCGTTTCTCCTTGTGAATTTTCCTAGGTGCACGCCTTATCGTGCCAAGTCACCTAAACCCTTTTCATTGTATGTCTAGTCAAGTTTTCGAAAGAGAAAAGATATTCACTGAATATTTGAAACCAAAAAAATAAGAAATTCGTTGAGGAATCGAATCACTTGAAACGGAATTTCATTGCGGAGGTTTAAAATGCGTTTTGCACCCATGAATCAGCCCTACAGAACAACCAATATCCTCCGGAACGTACTTAACGAGCGTCGTATAAGAGCCTCTAAGGGCTTATTAATCTAAAGAGACAAAGGAAGATTGTTGAAACTTACTCTCTCTTCTCTGAGAAATTTCCGCTGCCTCCGTATCCATCTGGCTCTTACGCGTTTATCATGCCAATTGCAAATCCTATCGTCCCACCAACATTCGATATTTTCAAATGCACCGGAGGCCAAAACCTTTGCATTACGTGCTAAACTGAAAAAATCTAACCTACTGACGAAAGTCTTCTTGATGCGGCCGCCTCTTCCCATGGCTATCGAACGAGTATTAGCGACCCTCCACTCCGTGACGCATCCAACAACTGGTCCGTTTACCGAGATTACTTAACGATGCCGAAGTTTACGAACGGAAGTCAATACGCACGTCTCAGCCAGATTGATTCAAAGCGCTAAGAAGTCTGAAACTCACGATGTTCATGCGAATGAACACAAAGCCCTCGAGTGCTGCTTGGGGAGGCATCTAGAGAAGAATGCTAATTGCTGTCGTCAGACGCTGGAGAGTGAATACGCACACGCCAATTTACTTTGTAAGTCAACAGGGTTCACAAGTCAGGAAGGGATGAGTTCTTTTCCTTCACTATTCCACGAATACACAGTTTCATGCATTATTATATTCTTGCATAATTTAATGAATAATTACTTTACAATTCTATTATTATTAAGAAATATTTATAGAGATACATAATACTATTATACAGAAATATAAGAGGGTCGTTCAATAAGTCCTTAGGAAAAGATAAAAAATTAATTATTTTCTGTAGATTTTTTTCAACAATCTCCTTTTAACCCTATACACTTTTCCAAGCATTTCTCCACATTTATCAAGCCGTCCAAAAATTAGGATTTCGGAAGGTCCTCAAAATAGGCATCTGTTTGGGCGATGACCTCCTCGTTCGACGTGAACCGTTGTCCGCCAATCCATTTTTCCAAGTTTGGAAATAAAAAGAAGTCAAAGGGGGCCCAAATCCGGCGAATGCGATGGATGTTGTAATAATTCGAACATAAATTCCATAATTTTGGCCATCGAATCTGCGTAGGCGCGCACCCGTGCATTGTCTTGATGGAAGAGAATCGTTTTCAAATGAGGATGTTTTTTCTTGATTTCATCGCTCAACCGGGGCAATAACGACGCATAATACTCTCCAGTTATCATTTGATCTTTTTTCCAAGTAATTTGTGTAGATAATTCAGCGTGCATCTCAAAAAACCGTGGCCAACACCTTGCCGGCCGATCTACCCGTCTTCGCCTTCTTCGGAGCCAGTTCGCTTTCAAAAATTCAGTTTTGATTGTTCCTTTGTCTCTGGATAGTGTATCCATGTTTTGTCCACAGTCATGTATCGACGCAAAAACTCGTCAAGATTGCGAAGGAAAAGCACCAAAATAGCCTTAGAGTCGACCACACGATTGCGTTTATTCTCCTCTGAGAGCAAACGTGGCACCCATCTAGCCGAGATTTTTTTGACACTCAATTTTTCATACAAAATTGAAAATACTGTACCTTGCGATATGCCTGTGGCTTCAACTATTTTGCGCACTTTGATTCGTCGATCACTCAAAACCATATCGTGGGTTTCGTCAATCATTTTGGGATTAGTCACTTCCACTGGACGTCCTGAACGATTCTCATCTTTTGTGGATGTACGGCCTCGTTTAAACTCATTTACCCAATTGTAAACAGTTTTAAACAAAGCAGCAGATGTGCCATGAACTTCATCCAACTCAGCTTTGATCTCTTTTGGTGTTAAAGCCTTTTAAATATAAGTGTTTAATCACTGCTCAAAACTCTATTTTTTCCAATTTTCTAAACAAACAAAAGTTTTTGCTTTAATCGACAGTAAAAATAAACCCATGAGATGGATATAACTGGGACTTTAAGAGTTATCTAGTGAGTAATGATGCATACTAAAAACAAACATTGTTTTTATAAGGACTTATTGAACGACCCTAGTAAATTATATTATATACATTACACAGAAAGAAATAATAATTCACAATTATATAATAAACGTGGATACTCAAAATTCTCTTTCATAATCCAGGAAACATAAATTAGAAAAGGGGCTCCCAGATAGCCAAATGGGCAATGCATTCAAATTTGGTGAAAGCGGTCCCAGGTACGATTTCCGGTGGGAGCCCCAGACCTCAGTTGTCGAAGCACTTTTAACAATAATACTACATAAATTAGAAAATCGATTTCCATACTCCAGGAACAGCAAGTTTTTTGGCCTAAGTACTGTGCCGTATCACAGCTACGTCGAGTTGGCACATTCAAACTTTCCTGCCCAGTCAGACTGAGAGAGAGAAAAGCAGGGTGGCAAACATTACTTCCTCTCGCTTCAAATTTGTGTACAAAGTCGCTTACTAAGTCGCCCAACAATCCAGTACAGCAATCTGCTGGAGCGGAAATGCTTCGTTTATATAGGGGATTGCAGATGGATACACTGGTGCACCAAGTGAACAATGTGGTGGGAGATTTTTTGATTGGAACATTGTCCCACATATTCCCTTCTGCTCTGAGTCAGGTGACTTCCACTGTTTCCCCTCCATCTGTTTTCCCCTCCTGTTTTAATTTGAGATAGGCAGTGGGATAAGGAGTAAGAGGTGCAGATGGCTGGTGTGTGCGGTCTGAGGATGAATGCTGAACCTGAACTGAAGGGTGTTCTTCCAACCTATTGATGGACTTAGTAAAGACATTGGAAAGTGAATTAAAACGTCATTCAACTAGTTTTGGGACATTTATCCTTAGTATGGATTTGAGTTATTCCTATGTCTGAGTGATTGTTGGACTTTGTGACCTCAGCTGTTCTTGTGTTATTATTACCATGCAAATAAATTACATTTTTTTTCTCATGCTATGTTGGCTACGTTGTTCTATTCTCCTTGTCTCGTTTCATCTGTATTTCCTCGATTTCTCAAGTGTCGAATGCTGCAACCTCTGATATTAATTTATGGTCTTCTATGAATGAATGAATCATATCACATGAATCACAGTACTACATTGGTACATAAAAAATACTTGACAAAACAAATTTCCTTTTAATTATGCACTAGAGAGCTAAAAAAGGGAATGATTCATGGGGTTTTATTCGCAAGAAGGCATAATCACTTTTGTCAAATACATCAGTAACTCTCCATTTTGTATAATGCATTGAAGCAATATTTGAGAACTAATGTCACGCACTTCCCGATAAGATAGAAATATGAAAATTAGGCAACATATATATAAAAAGCAAATGTCTGTCCGTCCCCCTATTTATCTCAGAAACGGCTTGCCTTAGAGATCTGAAACAAACTGCAATGTGTTTCTACGATGCTGAAACCCGCAGAAAAATTATTTTTATCTCTATAAAGGTCTGGGTTCGAACCCAGGAGCCCATAATACGTTTCCATAAGAGATGAACGTAAANAACGGTAGAATGAATATTATAAATAACAGTAAGAAATAAGTTGAGTTATTATGATCTTACAACAGAATTTTTTTGAGCTTAGGAGGACCAGATATATTTTAAAACTAAATTAAGTTCCGTCATGCTTGAAGGGGGGCGTTTACTAGTTCATTATAAGACCAATGGACTATAACCAGAATTTTTCTGTGGGGGTGGGTTCAAGGCCATGGAGTAAAAGCAAGACGGCCAACAATCCATGTAAGCTGTGGTTGAATTAAAAGTGAACAATTATAAAACTCTATAACAACGACAGGGATTCCCTGCAGGCACATGCTATTGTGGTCTAGAAAACAGAATTAAGTTCTGAAGATTTCCATCCTCAAGTAAACCTGCTTCCTCTAAGAGAAAAAAAATATATTTTAGTAATGGTGATTATATCAATTGAAACTGGATAATATTTGAAAGAAATTGAAACACTTTACTAGCTTACTGTAATGAAAATGAATTAAATATAGTAATTTATTGGCTGATGATAATGATGATGTGATTTGTAATGTTTATATGATTTATGTATAATGTAATGAATCGTTTCAGATGTAAGTACACTTTTACTTTACTTGAGACGGAGCAAAAAAAAATTACTTCTTTTGATTTGACTTTTTTATGCCTACTATATAATTTACTCTCAAATTTGGAATATTCCGCAGTTAAAGGAATCCAAAATTATAAATAATTGATGGTGAAATGTATTATTATTCTATCAAATTTGAGTACCAAATTTTTTCAAAATTAAAAATATACTACAAAAATATTAATTAAACTACTATTAACAATCACCGTCGTGTATATTTTCAAGAAATATTTAGACAAACGTAAGGTTTCGGTTCCGAGGTGGAGCATCACTCCAGAACTGAAAAAGCACACGAAGGCACCAGGAAAAATGCTATATTCCTGGATTTTAGGAAAGTATTCATTACAGTGCCACACGCGACTTTACACAAAACTTTATAAACTCCAGTCTAATACAAGTCAAAGAAGAAATGTCACTAGGAGTCCCTCAGAGCAGTGTTACCTGAATGATTTTGTTTTTAATGTCGTCGTACATCAACAATATAGCAGACAATGAAAAGAGTGAAGTGAGGCTCTTCGCGAATGGCACTCTTATATACAAGAAAAATGCAGAAAATCTTCCATATCATTTGGAAGTTATTTCTAAATGGTGTGAACAGTGGCAATGAGCATTAGCTCCCCGAACCGTAACTTACGTTACGTAGCCAAACCCCAAAAATATTGGAGGCGCAACATTAGAATTCGTAAGTCAATACAAAAATCCAGATGCCCGTTCACAATGTAATGGGGTCAGCCGATAGGACACTGAGGTTTATTTTTTGCTCGTTCGTCTGTTACCTAAGTACTGTTGTGCGGTGTGTTCAGAATTTGAAGGGAGAACACTATAATGACTTGTCTAGAGAGCACTGAGGGTCATGACAAAGAAAAGGAAGATCGCAAAGAGACAAGATAACTCTGTGAGTAGAATTCTACTTCTATCTAAACATAAAATGTGTATTCTCTAATTTTAATTTGTTATTCATATCTAACAATGATTATCAAACAAGTCTGGCTACGTATTGGAGTCAAGAAGTCACTACGTATCCATAAAAGACAAAAACAATGTCAAAAATATTTAAAGAATGTTTCATTGTCCATTTTAAATGATTAGAGTCAAATAAATTTATAATAAAGAAGGTTTTTCAAAATATTTAATCACATTTCACACATTACTAAACATAGTCATTTAGAACATGAAAAACTTCTAATATCACAATTTACAATGCAATCTCTAAAGTATAATGTCAAAACAGAAGCAGTAGTGTTTGATAAAATGAATGAAGCAAATATTTCTTGAGCATAAATATTGCTTAAATAAATAATCATTTTCTGTACATAAATGTTTCCTGTGCTTAATTAGGAAATTTTTCCAAGGCTGGAATGACAGTAAGAGAGGTGGAAAGGCATGCACATGTAAGTAGAAAATGGTCTGTGGTTGAACATAAGGAATTGTCAAGAGGCATAAATAGTAGCATGTTGAGTTAGTTAAGTAGCAGTAGAGATGAACATGCACTCACACTGCTATGTAGTAGAAAAAAAAGAGTAAGAGGAGAAGCAAACAGACAAGCTGAATAAAGTTGTTATTGGATTTTACGATGAGGAGTGAGGAGGAAAACTCAAGTCACAAAGTCAGTAATAATGAGGTAATGAATGAATATCCACTTGAAAAAAGGGTTGATGACTGGTACGAAAAGTATGCTTTTAGTTAGTACCAACAGAGATAATGAACTACAACTAAGATAATGTATAAGGAGGTTGTGAGAGGTAGCAGTCAGAGATCTTATGGGCTGGGAAATACAGTAATTTCCAGGTATATAATTAATAGTTAATTTGTCACAACCTTAAAATTATAATATTCTTATTTATCACTAACTTAAAGAAAATAATATGAAAACTATTGCATTCTATACAGCAACAGCAATAAAATCAGTAGTAGTAGTTGTATTGTTAAAAGTACTTTAAAGTTAAAAGTACTTAGGACAACTAAGCTGATTTTGCATATATCGCTGCTTTCACAAAAGGCAAATGTGCAACCCACTTGGCTATCCAGGAACCACAACAACTAGAGTTGTCATAAATCCTACCCATGGCAATTAACCAAATTACTGCTGGAAGTCAAACTTACTGTATCACAATTTTCAGCATCCAACCTGTTTTTGACTGCCATACACATTTACAGTTAATCTAGTAATTCAAAATGATGTATACATGAATTTATACATTAATCTCTGTACTACATAAAAAGCTTTATTTCATACATTACCTGAGGCTTCTTGCTGTTAGGAGTCCAATGTGTAGATGAAGAAGGAACAGATATTCGCAAGAAGTCATCAGGAAGTTGTCCTAACAATGGAGGCTCCCACCCATGAATAACTCTTAAGGGAATTTTTTCATCACTGTCTTTTTGATCAGCATCAGTATCCAGCTCTATCATTTGCACAACATCCTCTCTATCAGAAGAGCTTTCTCCATTCGGCCCTAACCTAACATGGGTATCTCTTTCATCAGCCTTTCTTGGAGAAGATGTCACAGAAGTAACTGGAGAAGGATTTAGCTGCTGATTTGAGATCTCTCTGAAATACAATTAATGAACAAAAAACTAAATTTTCTACTCAGAGATTTCTCATTCATAAACAAACAGAATTATTAGATGGAAGAAAAATAAGAGTTTTGAACAGAGCAACATGATCATTAAACGATTAAATAAGCAGCAGAATAAGATAACAAAGTTTCACAGGAAATAAGAATTTAGCAAACGGAAAAATTCTTAGGAGAAAGAGAAATTCTTGAGAAAAATTTCAAAGAGAAAGTGATACTAAAATAAAGCTTAAAGATGAGAAGGGGTGACTTCTGAAGTAAAGAAATAAGGAGAGGTAATCCATTGTGGGGGAATTGCATTCAATAAGAAAAGTTTTATCTTATACAAACTGATTAATTGCATTAATTGCCATGTATTTTCAATAATTTTCAGCTTTCAGCACACATCTTTACAGATATAATGAAAATAATTCCCAAATCATTCTAAAAAAAGGATTTATTTCTCTCATGAACCTGAATTCATATATGTATACTTAAATATTACTTATACTCTGTACACCTGAAGATGCTCTCTTTGAGAGTGAAATATGTATTGGGTCAAATCAACAGATTTTTTATAGCTCTGGTGTGGTATTTTGCTGTATTTATTTTGCAATCAGTGGTTGCTCACATTCATTGGAGAGTTTACCCAATAAAAATGCTTTTTTTATTTGAGAACCATTTGGCAGTAGTTTGTGCATGAGTTAGTTACCACACAACTCATGCACAATGTCAAATAATAACAGTAGTAGTATTGTTAAAAGTGCTTCAACAACTAAGGTCTTTTGCAAACAAAGGCCACCACCAGGAATCGAACCCAGGACCACTTCCATCAAAGGCAAACACATAACCCACTTGGCTGTCCAGGAGCCCAGAAAACATTTAACTTTTGATAGGGAGGACCTTTGCTGACTTGATGAATTCTGTACACCTTTGCTTACTACTTTGATGCCAGCAGAAATATATTGCTTATTCCCCTCCCTTAAACCCCTGATGAATTTACCCTTGAGGTAAGATGGTTTGTTGGTGTTACTGGCTAACACACTTCAGCACCTATTCGAAGATTCTGATTTGAATCCCTTTTAAGTCAAATGATATTTTTCATGGTGAAATTTATTCCAGTGGAAAATATAATTATTTATAAATAAAGATACACACACAATCTAAGATCATCTGCAAGCCATAACAACTACAACTTACATTCACTCATTTCCAATATGAGAGAATTAAGATAAAAACTCATTTAACTTGAGTGGAATTCAAACTCGAGCCCTTCTTATGCCAGTCAGATAAGTCAAGCACCTGCTCGGTCAACTCTGAATTAGTAATCAATTTTATTCATGACATTTTCCAACTAACTGAGAATATTATTTTGACAGCTTTTTAAAATTTCAGTTCAGTTTAGGGTTCAAAAGAGGAGAAATTTGAGTAACTAAGTCCTGAAAGAATACTTGTAATACCTTTTGCGGAAGAATATTAACTTCTCTATAGAAAATATGCTAGTACAGTTGAAAATAGTAATGGCTAGTATGGCTAGGGCCTATAGTATTGGGTAGGGAGTATTAAATTGGCATTCATTTGCAACTATTATGATCATGAAGGAACTTAGGAACTTTGTCTTTTATAGATAAAATACCTAGCAAGAAAGCAACATTTGCTCCCATATATTTATTGTGATATTTTAAAGTTTTGATTGCAGAAGATACTTTCAAGGAGATAAATAAATAATATGGTAAATATCCTTACATAATTTAATATGGCTTTGTAACTTCAACCAGCTGCTGGGTAAGAGAATCATGTTAACTCCAAGGAAATCTAGTGAATGTGGACAATGAATGTATGCCTTTTTTGTGATGCGTAATACCTCTTGCCATTTTTATTGGGTTTGAATACTCCTGGTATGTACTTGCAATCTAAGTGTTGTCAAGTTGTTAGAGGAAGAGCGATTTCAGTAAGTATGGGCATGCCCCACATCAGATAACAAGAAGCTTTGCATTAATTGTTTGTAACTCTACAAGGATGAAGAAAATGAATTTTGACTTCATAATCAGTCCCAGCAACAATTCCTTCATTCACGATTGCCATAATATAAAAACATCAGGAGAAAAAAACAAGGTTATATCAGTAAGATTTAGTCTAGCTACATCAAAATGCAATGCCATATGGTTAGCTCATAATCTCACTCACTTATTTTTAGATGGTGAATCTGAATTGCCACTGGGAACAACAGAGGCTGTAGAACCTGGAATGCAACAGCCAGGAGAATGGGAAGATGAAACCTGTGGGCTAGAAACAGGAGCTGGTCCAGCTGATGGAGTGCTTTGTTGTTGAGACACAAGAGGAGAGGAAGTCTGACGTAATTGACTGGAGTGAGATGTCTGGGAAGGAACTGTTTTGATTGAGGCCAGCACAGATGCAGAAGAAATCGGTACTGCAGCAGAAGATGGCTGTGGGGAATTTTTCTGCTGCTTCTCCTTCTTTTCCATTTCATTTCGTAGGCGCTCATTTTCATTGTCTGTGCTCATTGCTAGAAGTTGATCAATAGTTGCATCCACTGCTCCTTGGTTGGCTCGGAGCACAGCCTTAACAAGTAATAAATTAAAACCAGAGATAAGCTTCCACAATTATGGACAAAATTAATGACATAACCAATTTGCATACATATATTAACATTAAACTTGAAATATGAGCTATTCTTTTGAAAGAAAATATACTAAAACCTGAACAGATGACGAAATGCAACATAATTACAACTGCAATTGTCAAAGCCAAGATGAGGCATGGAGACTGAGTGTGTCCTTTTTCTTTTGTTTCCACAGTTGACATTTCATGGTAACCACCATCATGTTGCCAGTTGTTTGCTGACCACTGAACTAAAGATTGTTAAACAAAATTAAGAAATGAGGAAACTCACAAAAACATGTAAAACAAAAATATTTAAATAAAATGAAAATTGTTTATACTAAGATAAAAACCAAGTTGATAATAATGGGTTAGTATACAGGAAAATTTGGGATGTTTGAAGAAGATCACCATCTCAGAGAAATAATAAACAATTACTACAGGCATATACAAAGAAATTAATATTTTAAAGTAAAGGAATTGAGAATTATAAAACTAATTTCATCCATCGTGAAAGAATATATGAGAAAATTTGGTGGTGCTACATCACATTTAATATGGTTTCGTAAAAAATAAGACCTTCATGAGGACTAGAATTACTGCCATCCACCATCCCTGCCATACTTCTTAAAATGTAGTTACTTGGCTACCATCACAATTCTCCATGATATTAAATTGCTAAAGAAACTATATTTGCATTTTATACATACACAGATAATACTTGGAACCAATGAATGTCCAAGCATTTTGAGACATGAAGAATTGCTGCTACATGGAAACTACACTTAAAGTTGGAAATGGAACTATTTTCATCAAATTTGGAATAAATATTTCCAAAAGAAAGGTATAGATATTATTCATAACAGCCGTTTGCATTAATTCCTTAATGAGAGACAAAAATAACTTAAAATTCATTAACATAATAAGTTGGTGAATAAACCTACCCTTAATATAATCAATCAGTTTTGGCCAGACATGATGATGGCCATGATTAAATTTCAAAGTAAAACCAAAGCCCTTCATGACTTCCACCTGATTTATAATAAGCCATTGGTTCCAGTTTCAAAAATGGCAAAAATCAGGCATGATCAAGAGTAAACTATTATCATCTGAAACTAAATTATAAGAGCAGAAGAAATGACACTATACAAAGATTTCATTTAATATTTTGTTTAAAAAGGCAGACAGATTTTAATAAGCATCAGGCATAAAATAAGGAATTAAAGCATAAACAAACTGAAGAATGGAGGAGAGAATGGGAAACAAGCAAGTAAATGGTTGACAATGGGAGGAGTGAATCACAAACTGGAGAAGGTTGTTGAATGTATGGGTACTTTTTTGGGTTATAAATCTTAAGTTGTTTCCAAATCATCCATTTCAGGGGCCATTTTTCGTAATATATTATTTAAAGAAACTGTGTACAAGGAATGACTAAGATGGAGGTCTTAGTTAGAGTAATTTTTGGAACCGTGTTTGAAATAATATTTGCACTTTGTATTCTTGAATGTAAATATCTCCCTGTACAACTAATTTATATGGCACAGCAGTAATGACAAACTAATTCATAAATGCTAGATTTATAGGAGTTATTTTTTGCTCATTGCGGTAAGAGACGGTAGATCATGCAGGGAGGGAACTAAGGAGGAAATACATTTCTAGCAGTAGGAGTTAAGAAGAGGAGTCCTCCAATTTTTTAAAAGTATCTTAATAGGGAGACTTCAGTAAACATAGGAAATCCTAAGTTTCTAATTGTCCCTCCAAGTTACCCCACTCTAACATCACATTAAAGCAGATTTAAAGAGGGCTTGAGGTGAGGAGTGAAGTAGTTTTCCCTAGCTTTCCTCACAATCAGAATACTATTAAGTGAAGCAAGTATATGTAAATGTAGCACAAAGAATGCTCATAATATTCAAAATAAGGAGAAACCTAAATGAATGCCTTTAATGAGTATCTTTCATACCTTTGCAGTTTACATAGTATTGCAATCATGAACAAGACAGAAGCAAAAATTTAAAATAATTTTTCCTGTATCTTGCACCAAAAGAAAAATCAAGATATCCAAGATGTAGATACAGGAACATCTTTTGCAGAAATATATTGTTTCTAAAATAGTGCCAAATGCCTCCCAAAACTTCTCTCCGGTACATAAATATTAAACAATCTATAGCCAATTTCTTGAGCTCAGGTATCAGAGTATAAGAAGAGGTGCCTATCCGATATAATCAAGAAAAATGAGTTTATATATGACTATAAAAACTGTGACTTCCTTGGTCTAAATAACTACCTCAATGAAGTAAACTGGCCTATGGTATTATGTAATTTAGGCTGTAATGAGGCTGTGAACTTCTTTTATTCCATAATTTATCAAGCTATTGAATTATTTACTCCTGTAATATTATGTCGTAATACCAGTTTCCCTAAATGGTTTACCCCTACCCTGAAACAATTAATTTCCCAAAAGAAAATCCTTCACAAAATTTATAAAGCCTCTGGTAACTCCATAGATTATCAAAAGTTTTCTGATATTCGAAAGAAATGTAAAATACTTTCTAAATCTAACTATGCTTCCTATATAAATACTGTGCAGGAAAACATATTAGTTAATACTAAGTATTTCTGGTCGCATGTAAATAATTGTCGAGGAACTAAAAACATTCCATCAACAATGTCCTATAATAGCATCGAGTGTGATAATCCTAATGATATTGCAAATCTATTTGCAAAATACTTCTCTGGAGTCTACTCCTTCGTGGATAATAATCATACTCCTGTTCCCAAGTTTAATTTTAGTCATAGTATAAATATTTCAACAGTGAATGTCACTGTTGATGAAATTCAAAAAATATTGAGGAAACTGGATGTAACAAAAAGTCCTGGCCCTGACAACTTACCTCCACTACTTATCAAAAACTGTTGTGAAGCCTTAGTGTTCCCCCTTTACATTATTTTTAACAAATCCTTTGAGAGCGGAATTTTTCCTGAGTTTTTGAAAACCTCCTATATAGTTCCTGTGCATAAGAGTGGCAACAAAAATGATGTGAATAACTACAGACCTATTGTTATCCAATCTGTTCTAGCTAAGGTGCTTGAAAGTTTAGTGACAAATAGACTTACCCCACTTGCCGAAAATGCTCTAGTTGATGAACAACATGGATTTAGGAGTGGTAGGTCTACTGTTACTAACCTGTTATCTTTTCAGCACTTTATCACTACCTCAGCACATGATCACCATCAAGTAGACGCTANTGTATCGTGCAAAAGGGCTCTGCCCGTAAAATAAATATTATTATTATTATTATTATTGCAAGGCTTCTTCCAAAGACAATTCATGCAAAGATGTTTCCTATAGATTGTAAGGCTCAGGCAGTGTACTCTTCATATCAGAAGTGCTCCCTATACAAATACTAAGATTTGCATCAAGTTAATGTTGATGCTGCAAAATCAAAGAACTTAATAAGGGAATTAATTGTTAGACCCTGCCTGCCTTTGAATTTAGAGATTGGAAAGACTGATATTGAAAAGACAGTACAGAAATAACAACAAAATGAATGTTCAACAAATAAGAAAATGAAGCAGGAATTCAGTCCCGTGACACCCAATAGTGATGCACATAATTCCAGACACCAAACACACCAATATAAAAAATTCAACAATAAGTTACCACTTTCTTGACACATAGCAAAGGATTACCCTTCAATTTCTGAGAGCCTGGCAAATAAAGATGTGAGGAATAACAAGTACATCCTTCTTGGAATTCATCATTTTTCTGACAAAACTCCTAGCAAAAAAATAAAAACTAAAAGTATATACAATTATAATATAAACAATAAATAATATTAACACTCCTTTTGATAGGTCTCTAAGGTGGTGGTCTCATCTATTCTATTCGATCATGGAATTAGTCAGTGTTTCTTTCAGAAAACCTATTACCAAACACTATCCTACCTACCTATGTCAGAAAATAGTTTCAGAGATAGAAGTAGATTTAGAAAAATAGTAATACAAATAGGGGGTATTTAATATTAGAGAGCTAGACCAGCCTTATAGTTATATGCCTCAATTATAAAATATTCTATAATTCGAACTTTTTGTTCAGTTTAAAAGATACTTATTTTCAGGAAGAAATATTACCAGATATTTACTTTAAAATACCAAAGACAGACAAAAACGTTATCAGAGACTAATTACAACCAAATTAATCATGATATTGAAATGCTTTGAAAATATTAATATTGCATAATTATCATATTTCAAGTATTTTTACCATTGAAATACACAAATCAATATTTTAAATAGAGTCAGATGTAAGTTAAAACTTGATATAAATCAAAAACATGTCTCTCATAGAATTTGGAATTGAATATATTCCTACACAGTGAAACAGAATAGTAGAATTCCTTATAATTATAATGTTGAATGAGTTAGTTTATTCTCAACGATACTGAGATCAAGAGAGGAATACAGATACCTCAATGACATCATGGTCCATTTCAGGAAACATGACTTTGAAATCAGCCATTGCTTGATGAAATTCCAGTTGCGTGGTTTGTTGCTGAACAGCAGCCATTGTTTTAAGTTGTCGTTTTTTCAATGAGTCTTATTTTCAATCTGAAAATTAATGAAATAGATATAACGATGATTGACAGCCGAATAAGAAAACACCGAGGATAGACATAAACATTACTCACCACCAACTTACAGGTTTTATTTGGGTCATCATATAAACGGCCATATACAAACTAGTGGCATAAAGAATACATGTCTTCATTGAATGCCACAATCGTAAATATTTTGCAGATTCCACTCTTAAGTGTTGCGAGAATAAAGTCATAATTTGAGAAGGAGTAACAACTGCCGAAATAATTTGTGAATGACAAAATATTGCTATTTCCTTGGAGATCCATGGCAAACAAAATCAGCGACTGGACTTTCGGTTTCCAAAGATAGCTTAAATTTTAGCATCACCATTAGCCTAGAAGTAGGAACAGACGCACTCTAAAAAAATCTTTGAAAGCAAAAGGCACGACATACCTTTATTGTTTTGCATCCATTCACCTCAGCCAAAGACAGAATGCAGTACTGCACAAACCTTAGCTAAAAAATTGCTGAGGCTAAAATAAATCTGCTATCGACGAGGAACTAAACTATCTTAAGAGCGTCAATACGTCGCATTGATACTTACATAGATAAATACACATTCCAAAAGTGTCAGTATCTTAATTTCCAAGAACCCTCTATCTGTATTTGAGTCATCTAATATTCTTCTAATCTCCTTCAACATAAATCATTTGTTGATCGAAAACTTCACATAAATCCGAGTGAGTCAACTGACAAAACCGTAAGCAGCCAAAATTAGATTGTAAATTATTGTAATCAAGAGCCACACTTTACTGTTAATTTGTGGATGATATAAATGCAGTAAATAATACCCCTCCAAATCATGAAAAAAATTAGGGTTGAGAGCAGAAGACGGATATCATCATTGATTGGATAATCAGGATGGCCAACGCTAAAAGTTTAAAACTTAAACCCCTATCCGCGAGTACGGGATTGCGAGTATGAAAGTCCCAACTGCACAGATTGCGTTCCATTGCTTATGAAGACAAGTCTACTATTACTAATTAGTGTATGTTTATCGAAATATAATAATACTAGTTCTCTGTCGTCTTGCAATAACAGTGTATTTTATCTTTGCGAGAAACGTATCTGCGCGTTAATACTTCAGTTGCACTTTGAATTGCAATCTATAATGACTTCCCGGGCGCTAAATTTGGAATTTTCTGATAAACTTTCAAGTTCGAAGTATTTTTACTGTGACGAATCCTTAATCTGTCTTAGGATTCGTGAATATTATTAATTAAAACAACATTAATTAAATCTGTTGAGTAGTTCTACATATCCATTGTATTTCAAAGCTTACTGCCTTCCATCATACCCTCCAAAATTAAGGATTTGAAGCAATTTTGCCAAAAATACATTTTTAATATGGTTCAATGACAAACAAAATTCAAGTATTGGGGAAAGTAATGAAAACTAATTAAAGTAAAATAAGCATTCTGGAATTACAGCCTCAATTAAAGAGTTGGCAAATTCCAGTTTCTGACTTTCTGATGCTTAAAGGGAGAGAAAAATCAATTACAGTGTATATTTATTAATGTTAATTAGAGAAAGGAATAAAAAAATAAGTAGGAAAACCTTGACGCTAGCAGAAGATTAAAGAATAACATTACTAGCAAATGCAGATTAGAGAAAGAAAAATGGATCAAGCAAATAGCTGAAGACTTTGAAGTAAATATAGGAAAAGGCACAACTAGACATAGCATTTTCAAATAAAAATCTCTTCAGTATCAAATAGAACTAAATAAACCGTTATCAAAGACAAACAAGGAAATAGGCTGATAAATACATACTAATAAGTGTGTGGCAGATGGATAGAATTTATAGAAGAGCTATATAATGAGTATATTGGAGAAGTGAGTGGAGGTATTGAAAGAGAAGATGAAGTAGATGTATAATATGATAGTATGAAGAAGTGATACTAGCCCTATCAATAATCAGTGTAGAATTTGACAGCACACTGCATATCTGAAGAACTTCTAAGGCATTTGTTTAAGCTAGTAAAGAAGGATTTGTTTAAGCTAGTAAAGAAACTGCTATGAATGAAGGAACTACCTGAGGACTTTGTTAAAAGCAAACACTTAAATCTACCAAAGAAGGGCAACACTATGGAGGGTGATAATCACAGAATGATTTCACTGCTATATCATACCTTAAAAGTGTTGAGTCAGATAATCTAGAGCAGATTGAAAGTAAAAAGCAACAACACTTTATTGTAGAAAATCTATTAAAATTTAGGAGACATAGGAGAGATTTAGAAGAGGAACTCAAAACACTCTAAAATCTTTCAACTGTTATTAGAGAGATAAGTTGAAATGAACAGTAAATTATGTTAAACATTCATTGCCCTGGAGAAAGCTTTTGACAAGATGAACTGGTTATTGCTACTCAAGGCAATGAAAGATATATGAATAGATTGAAGAATCATTTATATGATGTATTGAAACTAAAAAACAAATATAAATTGAGCTACAAATGAAGCAAAGGTACAGAAAGTGGTGAGGCAAGGGTGCCCTTTCTTTCCCTATCTATTTAATCTGCATGACATTGAGGTATATATAATCTGAAGCAAAAACAAAAGGAATTACATGGAACTTGAATTCACTGTATCAGGTTTCTATTGCAATAATAACGGAGTCAGAAACAGTAATCAAAAGAATATTATAGATTCTACAGTCCTTATGAATCCTTGAAGAAACTGAAACTAAACATAAACATTGAGAAATAAAAATCCATGGTTATAGGGAAGAATAGGGAAACATATACCAAAGCAAATAAACAGAAGATTGAACAAGTTATACAATTTCACTTCCAGGTATATTACTCATGATAGTAGATTCTAGACAAAAGTAAATAGAATGATCAAATTGACTAAACTAGCTTTCCATGGAAAGAAAAACCTTTTAACCAGCTCACATATAGGTTTGACAAAAAGGAAACTTTCATCTGGCAAAAGGAAAAAACTTTCCTCTGGAGCATTTTGATTTATGATTTAAAATGTTAGAATTTAAGAAAGCCTGTGATAGCCTATTTGTTAGCAGCTAAAATATGGATATGGAGAAGAACAAGAGAAGAAAAAGAAACAACTTTATGTTAAGAAGTGACAACAGGATTGTTAGATGGAGAATGAATATTAATGTCACAATGGAATGCAAGAAGTTGGTTTCATACAGAAAACACAAGGTAATTATTACAAAATTGGAAGAAAATCAGGAAGAGTTCCAGCTGGAAATTTGAAATAGGTTTTCAACACTTCAAGAAGTAGAACTAACAGAAGTCACAAAATCCAGAAAACCACCAAAAAAGGTGGTTTTGGTCTTTTTTGGTGGTTTTCTGGATGTTGTGACTTCTGTTACACTTTGCCACCAGCGGCACTCCATTTATTCAAGAAGTAGAACTGAAAGCCAAAGTTATAGAAGTCCTGAAGGCAGCGGCAGAAGAAGTAGCAAGCACACCGAAAAGACAAAAGGATAAAAAGTTCAGCAACAGAACCAGGAAAATGATGAAACAGCGAAAGCAACTGCAGCACTCAGATACTCCTTTGCCAAAGGAAAATATCGCATATGTCAAGCTATGCAAATCTATCAGAGTGGCTATGAAGTAAGATGTAAGGAATTTTAACCAAAGGGTTTTCAAGAGGCTATAGAGAACAACAAGAGCATGAAGAGGGTCAGACAATGCCTAGCAATGGGAAAGAAACAAATCTTGGTTGTCCAGAAGGAAGATGGCACAACAATTTCCAATAGACAAGCAATACTGAGGACAGTAACAGAATACTTCACCAACTTATACAAGAAGACAGAAAATGTTGAAGAGGAAATCCAAGAAGAAAGACAAAACTCAGATAATCCCCCTCTATTCTCCCAGAAGACGTAACAGAGGCCATGAAGAATGGAAAGGCAGGAGGAGCAGATGGAATTTTAGCAGAATATCTGAAACTTGGTGTTACAGAAATTTCTCCTGTCCTAGTGCAGTTATTCACTAATTGCCTTAGACAAGGGAGAATTCTGAAGGACTGGAAGCATGCAAACATTGTCCTTTTGCACAAGAAAGGAAGCTAAGAAGATTTGAAGAACTACCACCCCATCCTTCCCGTTATTTACAAAATTATAATGACAAGAGTAATAGCTGCATGTGTGAAGACATTCCTGGCAGCTGCCCAGCCCAGGAAACAAATTGGAATCTGTAAGGGATTCAACACTATGGACCACATCCACATGCTGCCAGAAATTATCAGCAGAACAATCAAGTATGAGATGCCACTACTCTATACTGCACTGTATTCTGCTTCATGGACTATGCCCAGGCCTTTGACTTGGTAAGTACCTCCTCTACATTGGAAGCACTGGGGAAAAAAGGAATAGATGCCAAGTACATCCAACTTTTATGCAGCATAGACAAGGATGCCATGGCCTCTGTAATGCTGCATGAAGAAACAGACGAATTCCAGATTGAGAAGGATGTAAGACAAGGCAATTACCTTTCACTAATTCCTTTTACAGCGGTTCTGGAAGAGGTTTTTAAAACCTTAGGCTGGTAGGAAATAGGCCTACAGATCAATGGAGAGTAAATCAATCATTTGCATTTCACAGATAATATAGTACTCTTTGCGTCCAACAGTGAAGATCTAGCATCAAAACTACAAGAAATGCACATAGCAGGGCAGAAAATAGTACCCAGGAAAACTTACCAAAACCTAAGGTAATGTATAATTCTTTTGCAGCACAACTACCAATCCTACTACAAGAGGTACCCCTTGATGTTTGTTCAGAGTACACCACTTGGGACAATTGGTTATGACAGGAGAGAAAAACAGGATTAATGAAGTGAATCGAAGAATAAAACTAGGATGGAGTGCTTTCGGAAGGAACAACCATATTCTGAAGTCGAAAATGCCAATGGTCTTGAAGAGAAATGTCTTCAACCAATGCATTCTACCAGTTTTGACATATGGAAGTGAAACATGGGTGTTAAACGCAGCAATAACCCAGAGACTTCAGACTACACAAAGAAGTATGGAACGATGCATGCTTGGAATTACAAGAAGAGAACAGAAATGAATCACCTGGGTTAGGAAGATGACAGGAGTGACAGACATCATAGATAAAGTAAGATCACTGAAATGGATGTGGGCAGGCCATGTTGCAAGGAGAAACGACAACCGATGGACATCAGCAGTTCTGAACTGGATACCAAGAGATGTGAAGAGACCAAGAAGAAGACCAAAGGACCGATGGAACAGAGACATCATTCAGTATTTAGTAACATGGCAACGAGAAGCTCAGAATAGAGAGAATTGGAAAGCGCTTGGAGAGGCCTACATCCATCGTCGGATTGAAAATGGCTGATGATGATGATATATCTATCTATCACCTCCTCACACTGCCACAGTTCATTGCCTCATCGGGGCGGAGGGGTGTAAACGGAGGTTGGAGGCGATGTATAGCTCAGGTTCAACCATGCTAAGAAGGCTTTAACAATATCTCCGGCCAAATAGTGAGAGTGGCACTTAATTCACCAACCGGCAGTGAGACAGCCTGGTGAATCACTGTCTTTTACCCTCCAGGCGCAATTACAATTTATCATGATGAGTTTCTGTAATGGAAATTTATCCGGACGTAAAAGCACCACCCATTCGGATGTCCGGGAGGTGGTGGCATTACAGAAGTCCATCATGAAGAAAAGAAATAACCCCCT
>KZ308572.1:247438-257651 GCA_000376725.2 Ladona fulva | reverse complement strand
AGGAGAAACTTGTTTGTTATTAATAAGAATTATAAAAAAATATTTTGGAAGCAAGAACATATGCTATGCCAATTCAACGATTAATTCTGAAAACAAGCCAACTTTAAAATTTAGCTAATTTTAAAGCCAAAAGAAATTGATTAATAATTAATCTAATAATTTTTGATCTGAAAGATCAAATTTTTAATGATTTGCAGGAAAAATCACATTTTAATTCTTTTTAGCCTTCTTTAAAACTTTCAGTAATTTCTTTCTGATAGCTTCAATCACACGGAAAATTTCTTGAGACATGATATTTAATGTCCCTGAAGAGAAATGATTATTAAAAAACTTAAAAGATGCAACTATTATTTTTCATGATTGTTGGCAACTTTGGATTACATTGTGGCAATAACACTAAGAATGCTGTGATGATTTACTGAATAAATACACTATGATAAATACATTCAGATATAAAATCAATGAATCAGAGCATTTGATAGTTAATTGTATTTTACTCCCACTCTCAAATTTACAGCGAAATACTTAAAAAGAACTCCCTAACTTGAATAGAGCCCATACCACATGATGACACCAGCAAATAATTACATAACAATAAAATAAACTACATCAGAAATAAACAGTCATTCATACATTATTGTCTAACTTTTGACTCATTTTCTAAGGAAACAGAGTGTCAATATTTACAAGTAAATCCACACTTGCATTCTATCTATTATATTTGAAGGCGTAATACAAGTGTCATCTTGTGGTAGGAAATATACATTCTACTTAGGAGACACAGACTACGATGAGTACACACTATAGGATCACAACACACGAGTGAGACCAGGCACTCGTCTGATGCCTACAACCCTTGGCCTGGTGATTTGGCTCAGTCTCAGAGTCTTTGGGTGTCCATTAGATGCTGTAGCTCACTTCAACTCAAGATATATTCACAGAATTAATTCAACATTATACTCAGTCTCTCTTCAGCCAAGTTGGTTACAGAGACAACAAATCTCAACCACATTTGACAGGCCATTTGATAAATCTATGAAGAGGTTTTATATTCTTCCACATCAATGTCATCACTCATACCATATTTACTTTATGTACCAACTATATTCATAATTGACAAAGATGACAACTAACCTGATTACACTGTACAAGGTTACATCTCAAAAATTTGTACCAATCACAATGCAAAATCGTGGCGATAATTTAAATTGCGTAATAACTAATGTAGGTTGATGTATTGAAATACTGAATCAAATTAGGATAACATCAATTTTATTATGTAAACCTGCATTAGGATGGTTGAGAATTCCTGCTCTATTCACTATATGCTGACTCCATTACACCATAAATAACTTTTCTAAATGCCCCAAGACCATGGGAAAAGGTTGTGAGAAAAAGCATATGTATATATGCACATAAAAATTAGTGTGTCCTATTAATCTGAAGATACTAATGGCCAGAACAAGGCTTTTGTGCACAATTCCAACATATGCACAATTTTTGACCGGCACAATAAGAAAATGAAATGTGCTGGGATGTAAACACTTAAGAAAACAAAAATTGCTTTGAATCAATTTTGTCAGATTTGACTTGAATGGATTTCAATTGATAAATATTTATGGGTATATTTATATCTTATTGGACAAACTGAAAACTACTCTAAGATAAAATCAAGATTCAGTTAACTATTACAAATGGATGTTTTAATTTTATGTAGGAGCACCAACTCTTTTTTTATCTTGTAAAATCAATATTCTATAAAAGGTTGTTTGTGCTGGTTAATTTGAAAGGACACATTATGTTGATCACAATTCAACTCCCACAATCATCACATTGGATAATTAAGAGAAAATATCCCTTATTTCTACAGTAAGGCTTTGAATATTTTAGACTTCTAACAACAATGAAGGAACACATTTTCTACTGGACTTCAAGTCTGTAAACACACATCAGGCACATTCAAGTACCCATGACACAATTATCAACATCCTAGGACACAGTTTGAATATGCTCAGTAATGATTATGGGAGAGGTAAATATTGCCTTATTTGTACATTTTAAGTACACATTAAAGTATTTGAACAAATAAATACAATAGGAGACATATTATTTCAATTTACAGCCAAAATACACCAAAATGATACTATCCCTAAATTGTAAGAAATATTGGGAAATGAAATTTGGTTTTATTATTTATTTCATACAAGTGGGAAACAACAAATAATAAAGCAAACACTAGCTATTAATATGATAGTTCATTTATAATATACATAATATCTTTTCATAACTCACAAATTTTGTGAATTATAAAATATAATGGTTGTTTAGTCAAACAACAAACTCTTCTCAAACTAATTCCTTCCAGAAAAATACTCACTACAAAATGTTTCCTCACATATAAAAATCTTTTAATCATAATTACTCCACAACAAACACATTTTAGTAGTGCAATTTTCACTCTATTGATCCAATTTTTAGGATTACAGAAAACTTTACGAAAAAAGTTTCTATTTATCAATTGACATTAAATAATAGGCGATTTTCAATGATATACAGAAGAATGACAATCTTTATACTTGAAAGCACCACACATTCTCAGTGACCTGACAGCCTGAAAATACACCACTAGCTAACTAACTAATGAATATAGTTGACCAATTACATGAACAGTAACAGATATTATCTAGTAACACAATCATACCTCATACCAATGGTGAAATTTAAGGATGACTTGATGTAATCTCAAACTACTATGTCAAGTAGATTTTTTACTTGGTGTTTACCAATTTTAAAGAAAATGTGGCAGAATATTTTTAATTGTCACAATGAACCAGTATTTAACATTTATTTACCCATCTAATAGCAGCACTTAGCCAGCAAATTGCACAGTATTATAGAAGAATGTTGAAATTTCATGCCATTATAAGATAGGAAAGAACATATCTGAGTTATAATGAATATCAACTTCCATGTGATATGTTCACACTTTTCATTTCTACTTTTCAATTTGATGTGAATGCTGCCATGAACTACTAATGTGACCTTCAGAGGGGACATGGATATGCTGTTGCTGACACACACACTCTGTCAGATCAGTTTTCATTAAAAGGCAATAGCATATGCCAATGTGAGACTTAAATTTTAGCTGACAGCACCAAGCATATGCATACACAAATGACACTGATGAGTAAATTCACTCACACAAATGCCAAATAAACCATGCACACCTCATACATCCCAAAGGAAGAAACTAATTTTTAGATTAAATAGAAAATAAGGTATAGAGAAAATTGGGGAATTCTGTGTCATGAATTTATACTTTACTTACAACTTGGTGATTAAAACATATTATAATGAGGAATACAAACAAAATCCTCCAAAGTCTATTTAAAATTAAAAAATGTTTATATTAGGCCTACATCTCAACAGATGTTGATTGTGCACCTTAAATTGTGATCAGTATGGATACAAAAGTACACTAACTGTCCAAGCTTTGTTGTCTACTTTTCAAAGTCTATCATCCATTTTGTTGGAAAATAATTTACATGGTTTGCTTTTCCAAGCTCTTCTTATGTTTATGTTAAATATTCATTGATATCCAGGCAAAAGTAAAATACTAACTCAATGATTAGACAATTTACTCTAGACACAATTGAAAAAATCTTGCCTGGATTATCTCTTCTGAAAATAACTTACGTTTATTTGAAAAAGACAATTATGCAACACTACCAATGGAAGTCACTGGTAAAATTTGTTCTCCTACACATAAAGAACAAGAATGCAGTCAGAAAGACTTCATCAACATCACATTTTCCAAAGAAGTGTTTAAGTTAAAAATTTGTAAAGAATTTACATTTTGCTACATTTTAATTCTGTACAACTTGTGTAATCTATATGACATACACAAATGCAATATTCTATACAATAACAAAAACAACCTGCAGCTAGATATCACATGAAAAGAATTACTTACCATTTTTATTGCTACAGCAAAATGGTTCACTCATTCAAATAAAGGCTTTATTAAAGTCACCGCCATAACAAATTCCCCCACTATTTTCTCCAACCAAGTGGGAAAAAACATTTGCATGGTATGTAGAAAAGTAATGAGGGAAGTAAACATGCAAACAATTGAAATGTATGCCCATTACTTCAATATGTAACATTCATTTTACTATCACTACTTTTGCATTATCTAGGAAGTCCAATGAGAAAAATTTTAAAATAAAAACCAAAGAAAAAGTTTTTAGAATTAATGTTGAACATGCCATTCCTTTAGAAATGAAATTATGAATTTATGAAGTAAACACCCATGAAAAGGAAATACACTGTAAATTTAACATTTAAAAAATTGCACATGAATTATTACATAAATAGATATTTTATGAAAACGATACTGACTAATGACTTGAATAGGCTTAATAATGTTATGATTACCATAACTTTTATGAGGCATCAATAAATATTCATGGAACATAGTTTCTATATTTCTGGCAGTACTAAGATTGACATCAGCTTTGCTTCTCTACAAAGCAGGAGTGATAAACAAATCCAATTATAACAAGGCTAACTTACTGCTGGCTTATAAAATGGATAGTTAGCATGTGGAAAGTTTGGAAACTGAGAGCTTCATGCAAAGCACAAGATAATGAGAGTTAGAAAATGGAATGGTTAGCCAGGTTGATAACATTGGCATACTCAATCATAAGCAGGTTTTTCATTTAAAATGATGAGCAGTATGAACATATGCACTGTATATGGTAGTTGAAAAGAGGATTTATATTACTCTAACAACAGGAAGAGGATATGACCCAATAATACATCCAGTAATAAAAATGTACACTTTTCTTTCAGATGAGGATGGAGAAAACATACTCAACCAAAGATACCTTCTGTTAGTGTGTTTCCCAACTCAGCACAGGAGAGGTATAACACGAGAAAGTAAACAAGATATATTGGCAGCAATAAATCCTAGTACTTTTTACAAAACACATCTATGAAGTCTTTTGAACAGAATTATTTAGTTTTGTTTCAATGTTATTTTGTTAATACTTTGAAGTTATGATATTCTCTCAGGCGATGGTTATTATCCAACCAGCATTCGGCAACAAAACAGCTGAAATGTGAAACACGAGGTATTTTAATTTTTTAGTTTATATTATATAATAAGTTCATAAAAAGCAAGTACTGCTACTGGAACCATAGCTAATGTAGAACGTTAGTAATTACAGAAGCAGAATTTTCCACTATTTAGCATATTTCAATGATGAAAGCAATATTTCATAATTAAAGAACTATAACTGAAGTTCAATATTTTTCTCTGCTTCATTTTCAAAGGTTATAGGTAAGTTTACATTTACTTAATTTTTAATTCTCATCTTACCACAAGTGTTAGTGGGCTGCTGCCAATGATGTTGCCACACCAACACAATCATTTCTCCATCTCACAGGCCAAAATACCCTCCAATGGTGGAGGCTAGCACCACTCCCAAAACAGCCAAGCAAATCATGATCATTATCTTCTTCTGCAGGGGTGATAGCAAGATGCAGAGAGGAAGAATTGAATGACAGGAATAGTGAACTTTATAAAATTCACTTCTTATGTAAATTGTTGCAAGGATAAAACATTCACAAAGTCAGTATTTATTCCAGAAGCTAATAGGATTATAGGGATTTCCATCAAACACAACACAATGTTCCACAGTGAAATCCATTACTTTCAAGCACCAAGAAATATGTAGAGAGAAATAGTTTGTAGATGAATCATTTTTATCCTCAGCAATATATGTAAAGACTTTTGTCTTCAATCCAGATTGAATTTAATTTGCAAACCTTCATTTACTTTGTTAAGTGAGACTACAAAAATTATTAAATATTATAAGAAAAGATGTAGTTTGGCAGTTTTCATGTTTTTCTTCTGCAACTCAAGTTTCAGAGATGTCCTTCAGATATTCTCATTATCTTATATTTTGCTGAATCTGAACCACTGAATCCTAAACATCAAATGTATTTTAATTGACACAAAATAGGGTAGTTGTAAGGGCACATTCTTGGTGTTCACAATTTCAACAAACATTCAAGAATATAATAACATATAAAAACTTCATTTTAAATTTCTTTACACTCTCAGAATTATCTATTCAATAAACATAAGGCATAAAAATATTGCACTCTATGAAGTATTTTATTACAAAACTAATATAAAAAGTTCTCTACCAGGAAATTCTTCTAATAAAAAACAATACCATTCATTATGACAATTCTCACTTTGTGGNAGTGAGACAGCCTGGTGAATCACTGTCTTTTACCCTCCAGGCGCAATTACAATTTATCATGATGAGTTTCTGTAATGGAAATTTATCCGGACGTAAAAGCACCACCCATTCGGATGTCCGGGAGGTGGTGGCATTACAGAAGTCCATCATGAAGAAAAGAAATAACCCCCTATACTTCGCAACCTACAACTGCCGCAGCTTCAAGAGCAAAGATCGATTCCTGGAACTACTCAATGAAGCAGAGAAGATAAAATGGGATGTCATTGGACTCAGTGACATAAGAAGAAAATCAGAAGAACTGGTTACGCTCAAGGAAGAGCATATTTTCTATTATAGAGGAATAAGGGGGATTAGCCGGAGAATGTTTCACAAGTGACAATGAAGTGAAAGAAGCAGTCACCAACTGGACCAAGGAGGTGGTGGGAAGCTTCTACAAGGAGGGGATTTCAAAGCTTATTTCTCGGTATACGAAGTGCATTGAGGTTGCCTTCCACATAATCATTGAGATTATGTGGAATTATATTACATATTGTCAAGAACATTTCCTGTAAGTTTCAATTTTTTTCAATAAAAAACTTGATTTAAAAAAGAAAAAAACGGAACTTATTTTCTGGATGACCCTCATATCAACCCCAGAGAAGAAGGGGACTAAGTCCAAAGCTGCAGAGACCTTGGGATGGGCCATATAGAATTATGAAGCGGATCAACGACATCATGAACAGGATCCAATTAACGCCTAAGACGAAACTGAAGGTGGTTCACATCGAGTGGCTTAGTCCATATAGAGGGAGATGCACATCATGTTTGGCATCTGGCGGTGCTATTCGGGACAAATAGCATTTGTAGAGGGGGGCAGTGTTGTATCAATGAGAAAGTTGTGGAAATGAAAGAGAGTGATGTTGGGAGAGAGATCGTGGCAGACATCTTCGAAGTGTGGTGAACCGAAGGTGGACGTTATAAAAGTTATTAGAATAAAGTGCGGTGTTTTTCTTTTAATTTTTGCTCACTTATCCCTGAACCTAAGGCTACGTACCAATATATAATATGATATGATATTTATGCATGTGAATAAGGCTCATGGTTATGTTTTATTTTCAAGGCTAACCAATTCTAAATTGATTCATGGATTTATGCTAGGGTACATTAAATATTCTTCCATAACAATAATGTATTGAAAACCTGGGTTCTCTTTTGAAAAAGTCTCACAATGAAACCAAAAGGTCATTTAATATAACTGCTTCCATAACATATTTTAAAAGGACATCTACCAAAATGCTCTTGGGTTTGATGCTAGGTGTTTAAATTTTTAACAAACTGCTGTTTGAAATACACAGGGCAGATTTAAAACTTTTTTTATGGAGCACATCCCAAAGAGACAGATCACTATGACTCTGCATATAGATAAGATTCATGGCTGTATTTTATATTCATGGTGGACTACTTCGTAATTTATACTTGGTTTGAAGCTTAGGCACCTCAAGTTTTCGTCCATTAGAAAACTATATAAAACTCTGAATACATTTTGGGGCATATCCTGAATGATTGCGACTTAAAACCTTAGGTAATTATAGAAGATTATTTATTTTCAGGCACAAGACTTCACCTGTAGTTGAAGAACATACACTCTCCATGGAACCTCATCATAGGATGGGATGGAAATGTCAACATTTGAATTCATTCTTATATTACACCTGATTTCATTATTTCATTTCTATCCATGTTTTTGCAGGTTTTTTTTGCTCCCCTTCTTATGTGAGCGTTTTTCCGCACTGTGGGTTTTTCTCTGAAAGCCTTCAGCAGAGGAGTTTTTTCCCCGCAACCCTATATTTACTTTTTACTGTATTTTTTATAATAATTTTTAATTTCTGTGATTCTATGTGAAATGTACAACTTCATAGGTTAGATGTAAGAGAGGCCCACATGGGCCTAAACTCGCCCATAAAGGGTCAATCTATCTATCTCAGGAAAACAATCTACTTTATAAACACCAACAATCAATTTCTAGTCAATTTTACTTCTTCATATATTAAACCAAATATTTATAAACTTTGCATTTAGGTAAAAGTACTTTTAATATTAGCATTCATTTGACTCGTAACGAGTGGACTTTCGGCAAAATATTAAGAAATACCATAGCTTAAAAATCTTAAACAGCATGCTCAAATCTCTAGAAAATTTGAGTTCTATGTTGGCAAGTCAAATTGGTCTAAATACAGTTCTCTGGTCACGATTCTAGAATTGAGAAAAACATTTTTTTAATTCTTCGTTCAAACTTCGAAATTTATCCAATGATAATGTTGAAGAGGTGGATAACCTTGGATAAAATAAATTACTTACATACCCATTTCAAGACAATGACTTTTAATGAGCTTTATTTCAATACGTATTTTCCCACACCGCCTAATTTTTACCCTAAATATACGGCGATTGAAATAAAATCTTTAAATTTAATAACAATTTACTTATCTTTGTGCGCTAGTTACATAATGTAAGAGTAGACAATAAGAAATGTATTTATAATCGCAATAACTCATATGTAAAATTAGCCTTTTTCCCCGTATTCTCCTTTTCCCAATTAAATTATGAACCCGCGAAGAATAGAAGTCTAACACTCATGTTCAGCAATGATCAACTTCCAACTAACGAGTTACTTCCTTAATTTTAATTTAACTAACAGGAAATTGCGGAAAATTACACGCTTGCATACACCATCGAAAGTTTAGGCAGCGAAAAATATCATTTTCGTTGAATCATCATCTTTCATTCACATTTTTACCATATTCGAGGAAATATAAACCATTTTTAAGCTTTCAAAAGAATAAAAATGTTCTTGTGATATGGGTGCATAAAATTCACAAAAAGAAATCCGAGATTCGCAAGCCCTACAATTCAAAAGTTTGCGAGATAAAAGTATGCGAGCACTTTCCAGCAGCCATTATTTTTCAGACGGATTTCTGGATTTAATTGGTCTTAGATTTCGGATCCGCATTTCTATATATTGAAGTCAAATCAAAATACTCGACTACAATTCCAGTTTATTCAAGGATGATAAACTCGAAACACAAAGTTAATTACGAAAGGAAGAATGGAATAGGGAACCAGAGATGTAAAGAGAAACATTTAAATACAAAGTTAAAAATTCCCTATCACCATGATTGAGAAACTTTAATTAATAGAATGGTATAATGAATGATGCGTGATAATACTATATTACCATTAAATGTTTCGTTAAATACGTTAGTTGATTTACTTAATGATGTTTTTGAACCGATGACGGTAGGTAGTTGGTTAAATTTTGATCAGAGAATAGAAAGGTCAATATCAAAGGGAGTGATCGTTCTGGAGTAAAATAATTGTTATATAGGTACAGAAACAAACATAAGGTAATATTTAAGTGTATCGAAGTATTTGCTCATCTGATTGCTCACTAAGTCGTGTAGAATTTCATAAATGTGTACATTAGTATATATGATGAACAAAATTAATTCAATCAATTCAACGCCAATAAGGTGAATGGTCAGGAAGCATTAAATTCCACGTTGTTTTCTTTTTTCATGGAAAACAATTTTTAATGGGATGGTGTTAGATAATTTTGTATCATAAGATTTTAAATTTTACGTTACGAGTTAGTTAAAAGCTGTGGAAATTATAAAGCTTTTTTGGACATCCAGCTTTTCCGCAGCATTAATTGCTAGGTGCCGCTGGTCTAGGAAAATCCTCATGAGGGACATTACCTACCCATTTTCCTGAAAAATTTTATTATCAATTCTCAAGTTTCATTCACAGAAGCAAACATATCCTTCAAGTCACACTCAAATGCATTACTTACTAACAGGTTATCACGTTTGTAATTAATAACGCAAATCTACAACTATAATTTAAATATATCTAATTATTAACATTGACACCTAATACACAAATACTTGATAAAGTATTTG
>KZ308572.1:232153-245606 GCA_000376725.2 Ladona fulva | reverse complement strand
TATCCATAATAATAATAATAATAATATTATGAATGAGATCCTTTCAAAAATGTACATAAAACCACAAGGTTACACAGTATATACTCCTGACAACTTGCTTTCAATAAAGAGGCTCAATTTATTAATTATAGAGATATTATGCAAATTAACAACAACAATTTGTACAGATTTACATCTCAGAAGGCTGTCAATAGGAAAGCTTGGAACCAGCAAATTCTAAATTAAATCAAGCTTACGTTGTTAACAGTTTTTTAATTGTAGTATGATGAATTATGATGAAGAGAGAAAAAAATTATATTTAAAAATAAATAACCAGCTACTCCACCTTAAACATAGCTTAGTTTTAATAATAAAAGAATCATACCATGAGAAGACTTTAGTTTTATCAACCATTCAATAAACTATTTCCAGTAATGAACAGAGAAATATGACTCTTTCAAGGATGCAATAGCATCAATAACTACAAGATTCTAATATTCATTCATCCTTCATCAGAGCAACAAGATTCAATAACACATAACACCAGAGATGATTTATTATCTATCAGATCATTAAAGTATACCAGTAATCAGCTAACAGATCACACATGATGAAAATAGAGCACCACAGCTTAGTGAAAACTCTTAGATGATTGGAATGTTGCAAAACTGTGTACATTATTTACAAAACATATACATATTTTGACATCATTTTTGACAGGTCTTTTCTAACAAAGGATAAACATATGACATCATACTGCCATGCAAATAGAAGAATATCAAAGAGTTTTGGTTACAGATATTCTTGAATACAAGGACTTGACTGCATAATATAAATTATAAGCTGTCTACAAATCCTTTATAAACAATGTTGAATATTTAGTTTGAGTTTATATACAATAATTTATTGGTATAAATATTAATTAGGCATGTATATTCTATATTTTAATCAAAAATTATTAACTTCTTTTAATATTTTTAATATACAATTATTGCTTTAGTCATGCTAAAGTCACTCTTCACATAGATATAGACAGGTAAAATATATAACTGGGAAGACAAGAGAGATAGGATTGCATGTATATAGTAATATAAGCAAATATTTATAAGGAAAAAAAGGAGATAACACTTGAAAATTTCCTCACAATACAATGCCTGACTAGCAAAAGCTGTTCCAATGCTAATTCAAATAATTAAGTAGCGACTTAAGCTCCAGTAGAGGATTGCCACAGAGATAGACTTATCAGCATCACAAGTGAAACAAAGTCTTGTTCGAGAAATTACTAAACATTTGAAATACCACTGCAAAGCAAACGTGCAAAATTGTGAAATGCTAAACTTTCACAGGAAAAAGCTCCTTACATTCAGTTTTGATACATATGACCACTAATAAAATGTTCCATTTGCACATAAATAAAAATTAATGAATATCCTATAATAAATACAAAACATCATTTTAAGTAACTGAATGATAAGAAGTGCAAGCAGGAATAAATCAAACCATCAATTATGACAAAACGAGTTTCATATGCTGATACTTTAATTTTTGGAGTTGGGTTAAATCATTTCTCAGAAATCCATACATGATGACCACCATAAGGGTAAAAATAGCAAAAATATGACAAATTTTTCATACATGCAGGATACTATTTGAAATCATATAGATTCATCAAAATCTGTTTACAACATCTCATAGGGTAGTATGTTTCTTTCAAACTAAGAGGTAATGAATTGAAAATTTTTAAAAAATTTTAGATCACAAGACTTGAGTTCCTTAAATATTATAAAAACTTAATGTACAAATTTTTATTTTCACCAACATAAAAGGTAGATTCCAATCATTATAAATTTAAAACTGATGTAGAACCAATCTGATTACATCAGTGTAGCATGCATTAAGAGATTGGTTTCCGAATGTTAGGCTAAATATATAAAAGCATAAATATAGGACAAAATTTCAACAATTAAAAGTAAAAACCAATTAAATTAATTTCTAAGAATAGTAAGCCAGTGTAAGCATCTTGATAAGAACTGTTCTGAACAGGTAATGGCCTAAGTTTTCAAAATGCAGAGGAAGACATCAATAATAAAATTGGTGGTCAACTTATGCATGAATATTGTCTCATTTAGGCTGATTATCACTTTATAAAAGGGTTTTGTTTGCAGAAAAAATAATTCACAGCTGTGAACTTAAACGAATATTATCAAGGAAGACATTCTCAAGAGAGCTCAAAATGTTAAACATCCTATCTACTTGTAGATAATATCCTTATAATACCTCTCTGTTTACAAACTAATATTTCAAATCAGATGAAGTNCAATGACTAAAATTTCTTCTGGGAATAAAATTTCCATATTAGTTTAATTTATGAGTTCCTTTATTTTGCACTGATTTGTTATAACCATAAGAAAAATTTCTTTCTTCAAGCATACACTTTGACTGAATATACTAACACTCCTTGAAAAAGCTATCATGAACTTATGCTTTTTTCTTTCCCATAGAAATTTTTCTTAACTACACTTTCTTGCTCAATACAATAAAATTTGATTCATAAATAAATTACATACCATCAAGCTAGACCATATCAACAGTATTTGAAAATGCACAAAGGTAGTTGACAGATTATATTTTAAATTATAGAAGTAATGACTGACAACTGCTCAAACATATGACTGACATCTATTATTAGGCCTAATGTATTTTGTAAGTAAAACATATGACAATCAAACTGTGACAGTTTAGGCAATTTAAAAACAATACTTCAATAATGATAATCACAAACAAATAGCAGCAAAAGGATTTCAATTATTGGATTCTATATTAAAATTTAAATCATTACCATTTAAATAAAATTACATACCGATCAATCAATTACAAACAGATCCATTCTTTGTAAGATTCATTATCGAAGGTAAAATATCAAAAATCATTAACTTTCAGAAATATCTTATCAAATGAGTTTTTCTTAATTGCTTTCTATAGTGAAGCAGATTAGTTAATATGCTGTCCTGAATTATAAATTCCAATTTGCAAAATGCTGACGAAGTATTAGGGAGGGCCAAAAAGACATATGAGGTAGGAAGAAGAGAACTTCAACAGCCTGTAAATAAACAGATCCAGTCGATGTACAGAGATTCAAATGTATCTATCACAAATAGATCTACATTATATAAATAACTAATAAACCAATAATTCAAGTTCAAAGTAGTAGGTACTGGAACTATGCAGCCTCTCTTGGAGTTCAACAGTGGACCAATACCTTAATCATAATTTGAGCTACAATATACAGTAGCATTAAAGAAATCTGACTTTTGAGCAGTCCTGGACGCACATTAAATTCTTTCTGCAGTGTTTGAGAATAAGAAAGAGTGATGTATCTTCCTAAATGGCATAGATAGGAACAAAGGATAAGTACAGGGGGCAGTTCTGGGTAACTTAAAGAAACACCCATTATCATGGCAGCATCTCAAAATCTGAGTTGTCAGCTAGGATCAGCAGGTGAGATTTGCATCAGCAGCAGCATTGGTGACAGTAGCAGCATTGGCAGCAGAATCAGCAATCATGACCACCTGCTGCCTCATGATCCCAACCAGACTGCCAGGGTGATAATTAAAATGGCTACTACTACTACCAGGCACACTATGATGAGTATCTTTTTCTGTGGAAAGAAAATGGAGGACAGGATGAAAAGGAAAGGTATAAGGCAAACCAGAGAAGGAAGGAATTTTTGAAGGAAAAGGAATTGGGAAAGGGAGAAACAAACATAAAATTAAAAACAAAGCACTGGAGACTGGCACAAAATAGCAATATCATTGCCTTAAAGTTTATACATTGCATACTCAAGGAAAGAGAACAAATAGAAGATTACAAAAACACATATATTAAATCATTTTTTCCAGGATGGTTCTCTTTCAATGAGGTCTGCAACCATAAACATGAAAAATTAGATCAATGCATAATTGTGATGGTGCTCTAGCAAAATAGTGCATAACTGTATATGTGCAAAGGATAAGGTTTGATGCAGAAAAAAAAGGCATTCATCAGGAGTAAAAATATACCACCAAGGTGGTGGAATCAACATTTTGCACAAGAACTTGCATTTTAAATTTTTTAAAAAGTATTTTGCAATACTTTAATAGCCGTGCATGAATGTTAAGTTATTTATCCACTAGATTTTCAACCATTTAATAAACATGTTATGGCAATTAAAATTCAATTTTCTCATAGAGCTTTTGACAAATAAGATGCCATCATTAATTAGAATTACTCATTGAAGTTTCAATTTTCATTATGATCAAATAAATAAAAGAAAGTATATGTTATCAAGGTGACTTGCATGAGTATTATCATTAAGTAAAACTTATTTTCTTCATTCCATCTTGAGAGCATTATTAATTGCCATAGCTATAAGATTTATAAGACAAAGAATAAATAGAATATCAAGATGTCTTCTTGACTAAATTGTACTTGCATAAAAATGTACAAATATTTATTGAAAAACTTATACCTTCTGAGGAGAAATAAAAAGGATATGGAAAATATCTGGCCAACAACTACGATGGTAGGCATGCTTTTATACCAACCTTAGAAATGAAGGTCACACATGATTCAAAAGATCCTCTACTCTAGACAATTTTCTATCACTTTTGAAATATTGCAATTGTTTACATAATTACTGAAATATTTAGAAATTTCTAAAAAAGCTAAGTGACACTTTCCCATTTCACTCTTACCTTTAATTAAAACATGGAGTATTAGTGTGAGTGTATGTATATTGGTGTGTATATGTGTTGTATGTGTACATATAACTCGATTTCAAGGAAGAATCCTAAAGATATAATTTAGTTACAAGATAAATATCAAGGTTGGCCTAATATACATTGATGAATAAAATAGTATGTGCAGATATCCACCATGCAGGGAAATATAAAACTTTGAATAATTCACGAAGTGGCAATCTACAAAACTGAAAAATCTTCCACAAGCTGCATTTTTAAGTAAATTGTTACCTTTAAAAGGTTTCAGTTCTTCACAACAGTGATTTACCAAGAGACATTTTACACTCCTTCCTCTAGAACAACTTCATACAGTATTCTTGCAGACAATATGTAATTTCTCATCAAATCTCCTGCCTAAATTCTGCTGTATTTTCAATAAGGGGTATGGAAACCACTGAAACCTTCCTAAGTTCCAAAAATTTGCAGAATTCATTATCATACAATACTGTCATTGAAAAGAGATTGTGAGGGTGATAGAAAATGTAAGATATGTAAGAGGGTGAGAGAAAATAATTTTGAAGGATAGTGGCACAAATATAAGTGAAGATAACTGCATGAAATTCTTGTGATGATACTGATCATTACTTCAAGCTCAAATGGTGGAGTCACATTAAAGATATTACATCAAAGGCATATAGAAATCTCACCTTCTACTCTTCATAATGAGGAACCTAAAACAGAGTGGGAAGGGAGGCAGGGAAATGGCGTATAAATTATTGGTTAGGCCGATAGTTGAATATGCAGCAAGTAATTGGGACCTGCATGAAATGGGCCTGAGTAAAAAAACCCCAAGGCGTACCAAGGAAGGTGGCTAGGTACATAATTGGAAAGCATATGAAGGATGAGAGTGTTAGTAAAATGTTAGATCGGCTAGGATGGGAATCGTTAGCATCGAGGAGGAAGACTTTTAGGTTAACAGGTGTATTTAATGTATGGAACAGTAAAGAGAGCTGGGACAAACTATGAGAGAGGTTTCATAGTCCTAATTATATTGGATGCGGTGATCACAGATTAAAAATAAAGGAACAGGAACAGAAAACCAATGTGGCGAAGTATTCCCTCATCAATAGAGGTATAAGGGAATGGAATGCTTTTACCTGGAGAACTTTTCATTCCAATGCTGAAAAATGATAAAAATTTCAAAATGAAGCTAAGTAGGCTATAAAATTTTAATTGTTTGTATTTATTATAGTTATTTATAGATTCATGTATATGATTATATATATTTATCTATGTAAATGTATGACATGTTATGTATGATTTATTTACATTTCTTTGTCTCTGTGTCCTGTGCTGGTGTTGAAATAACTCAATAATTATGTAATTATTGTTAAGATCTGCACTGTCTATGGGTGGTTTTTGGAGGGGTTTTCCTTTCGTCTTTGGGAAAATGCTGGACAGATCTCAGTATTATTATTCTTACTTCCCCTTAACTGTTGCCACCTCATCCACCTACTAAATTGCAATGTTTTACCATTGAATAAATACACAGAGCAAAGTAAACAGGTGCTTTTACTCATGATAATAATACAGTTCTATTACACTGTGTTATATAATTATACAAATAAATTGTAATAAATTAGCATTGTATAAGTTTAATGAAATTACTTTCTTCTTATAATAATAATAAAATTTTAATGAAATTACTATGAAAACAAATGAGGAAAAAGTCATTTCCAACCCCCCTATAGTGATTTACAAATTGAAATTAGTTGAGGTTTGTTGTATGTTAGAGAATCCGGTAAAGGTAAAAATGCAAAGACTGCAATTACATGTATTTGGCATAAGTGAAATGAAATGGCCAGAAGGGGACTTATGGAGTGGTGACTAAAGAATCATTCACACAGGATCCATCAATAGAAATACGGTAGTTGGGAAAATGCCCTGGGAAAAGTATTGTACTTAAAGTTATGTCTCCTGCAATACATTATAAGTGTAGTGACCGACTCCTGTTAAATTCCACTTGGATGTTTGGTTGCTAATGACATTGTTTACCCTCGTTGGAATTAAAAAATGTTGAAAGAGAATCAATGTTTTTCCTGTGTCAGGTCTGTCTTGTTCATTGTGTGTTTTGTAAATATCTCTTGCAGAATAAAAGAGATATACCCACATGATATCTGCGGTGTTTTATCTCTGTGCGCCAAAATGCCTTTAAAAGGATTGTAAAGGTTGGGATAGCAACAAAATACAAGGATACTTAAGTGGTACAAGTACAAACAAAAAAACAAGGATGAAGAAGTGGAGGATATGTTTGAATACATTTCAGAAGTAATAAAAGAGATTTTAATGGAAGAAGCAGTCAATATTTTGGATGATTGGAATGCAGTGATTGGAGAAGGAAAGTAAGGGAAAATGGTGGGTAGATATGGGTTTGGTGAATGTAATGAAAGAATGTAATGAGAGAATTTAATGAGAGGAGAATGTTAAATGGAATTTGAAAACAATATAGACTGATAGGGGAAAATATCATTTTTAAGAGCCATCAAAGGAGGACATATGATTTGAAGATAATTGGAGAATGACAAAGATACTAGACAGAACATGTCTTAGTTAACAAACATTTATAAATCAAATAAAAGACAACAAGACCAATGTAAGAGCAGATAACAACAGATACATCATAATGTAGTTCTTATAATATTCTAACTCAAATTTAGGATATTAAAAAGGAAGCAATGAGGGAACTATTGAAGAAAGTCTGGAATCCAGGAAGAAGTGAATATTGGAAGCTGCCAAAGAAGTTATTGGAGCTACCAATTGATAGAAAAGGAAACTATGGGTGAGACAGTTTGGGAGAAGCCTAACTTCCCATTCTTTGAAACTTCTTACAGGAATGCTATTGAATAACGGAAAAGAAAGTGGGAGATTACTCAATTGATGATTTATCTGGATTCAGAAAATGCTGTGGTACATAAAAGAGAAGCACTACTTGCCTTAAAATTGATATTATGGAAGAGAAAGCAGAAAGACTTTAATTTCCATCATAAAGCTAGGAAAAGTTCTGGACAACATCAACTGCAGCAAAATGCTACAATTTCTAAAAGAAATGGGAATAAACTACTGCAGCAGAAGAATAATGCTCTATAGAGAGAGCAAACAGAGGTAACAAAATGCAGTGAAAGTAATGAAGTTTCAATAAAGGAATAAAACAATGTTGCTGCTTGTTGCCTTTGATCTTCAACTTATACATTTAGGAGATGATAAATTAAAAGTCAAGAAAAAGGGGAAAAGGAGTACAAATACTAGGAGAAAGAATTGGCATGCTATGGTATTCAAGCAATACAGCAATACCTGTTGAAATTTAAGAAGACATAACAAGACATTGACTTCCATGGAAAAGAGCATTATGAAATTCAAAATCAAAATAAATACAAACAAAACCAAAGAGATAGTCTTTGTAGCTGAAGGGTCAGATGTAGCTGTAAAACTTATAGGTAATACTAGGATGAAACTCACTTAAATGTGCAGAAGAAATCTGCTATTTAGGTTGCAATATCACCAATAATGGAAATAACCAAAGAGAAATAATTTGTAGAATAACACGAACTAAGAGGGAATTCTACCAGAATGAAAAGCAATTTCTGACAGTAAACAATACAAATTTGTACATCAGGAACCAGTTGATAGAAAATTTTAACTCATGAAGAATTCTCTTTGAAACCTTCCATATAATACAAAAACATCAGTCAGTTATTAGCAAGGGAAAAGATATGTTGATTCTATGGCTCCTGATAGTGTCACCTGGAGAATGTTCATTGCCTCAGTAAGAAGCATTAAATGTAATTCAAACCACTGATCCCAATCCAAAAAGTGTGTGTATACTTAATCTTGACATAGAATAAATTGTCTAACAAAATGGAAAGCTCACAGTGCTCAACACATGAATATTATGCAATTCTAAAATTGAATTCTTCTATGAGTATTAAGAGTTATCAATTTCTTCAGTAGCCTAAACAGAACATGTATTACATTTAGAGACTTTATCGATGGACTTGAATTAATGAAAAAAAGGGAAAATAATACCAAATGACAAAATCCGAATCTTACAGGTTTTGGAGGTTGTTTTAACCAATACTCATACTCATTAATTAATGTGAGATATCTGATAGTACATTAGTAAATAATTATTATAAGTAAATGAGAAAAACATTAGCATGAAATAAAAGATTTCTGTGCTTTATTACTTATTTCATTTTAAAGGTAACAATTTATTAATGCTATAGAGAAAAAAGCTAATTGTCTTCCAAAAATTTAAATTGAAACTGAACATGCACCAAAAGCAAAATAGTGGCAGATCCTTACATTACTTTCATCAGAATAATAGATATTTCCTCAATTAACAAAAATTAAAGCAACTATATATAATGACAATTTGAAATCAAGAAAAACCGTTTAAATTGCATTTTCATCCAGTAAAATTATCAAGAATGAAGAAATGGTAAACAAACACAAATAAGAAAATTTCAATACAATGAAATGATTTATTAAGAAATGAAGAGTATTATACCTTGGATGTAAAATTCTTGAAATAGCTGTTCATTAAAGAATGCATTAGCTTCTTGAGATGCATTGCCATATTTTTTAAACAAAATGTATACATCCAAGAAATATTTCCAGCAAAATACAGTTAAAAGAAGTACAGAATTAAAATAAAGTAATATAATCTCAGAGAATTTATTGCAAATTGAAAATAAATAAAACCTTTTCCTTACCTTCCTTGCTTTCGTCTGATATCCTTCTGCAACTTTGAGTTCTACCCGCGCTGTCTCTACACAGTTCTGTGACTGAGCAACATGGTACTCAATCCGGTCCACCAATTCTCCCTGCCCTCATACATACAAACACACACACAAGCGCACAAAACACAGACACAAACACATGCCCCAATCATAGTTTGCATGAAGGTACAGATACATCAGGGGTTATCCATATAGAGCAATACACAAGAGGGAAAGAAAAACAACAGAGCAGAGAAGATCCACATGAAAGAATTGAAAGATGTTGTAAAAGTTGGAAAAATGAGTGAATGACAAGGGTTTATTAAAAAGAGAGACATTAGTGGGAATAATAAACCAAAAGGTATACCGTAAAGAAGTTTAATTTATACAGAGTAACTCAGAAAATAGATGTTAGTAAAAAGGAAAATTAGAGTTTATTCCATCAGAGGTATCGTTAGTAAAGTTAAAATAGGAGTAACCAATGAAATGATATTAGACATGTTGATAGACAAATTTGTCAAAGATTCATGAATGATGCAGCCGACAGGAGAGAAACACCATATTAAGCATACACAAATGACAACACATTTTTAACATAAGCACACCAATTAATACAAATTATCATTTTTGACATAAGAAAGAAAAACACACCAAGAATGAGTTTCATTTACAAGATGAATCCCATTCAACCACATTCAAAATTAAACCAAAATCATTGCAAGCACAATTCATAGTGGCATACAAATTATGCCAACAGCATAGCAAATGCCACAATAACAACACAGAGTTGGCCATTGAGTCGTATTACAGGAAAAAGGAGCAGAGATTGGTCCAAGAGAAATATGGTTATTTGGTTTTATAATTTTCATGTGTGTTAGTTGATGAGTGAGAATGTCATTTTTGTATTAAGAGATAAGGAAATGAAAGAAATCACATTTGACCACCATTTTAGATTAGACAAAGAAGTTTAAACTTATGCACAGAGAAAATATAAAATACATAAAATTACACAGATTGTAGCCCATTCATACAATTTAAAAATGTAATATTAAATCAAAATATGCCCCGTAGAGTGAAACCAAAATGTCACCGCAAATTTACATTGAAGTACCAAGTTTACCCCAATGTTTGAGGAGTACCCATATTAGTCACAAAAATCAATGTTAATAAACAAAATAAAGATGTTTATATATCCATAGATTTGGTGGTAGGTTGAAGCAAGGAGTGTTAAGAAATTAATGTACAAATCAGAATATTATAGAGAAAGGGGAGAGAAAGAGAGAGAGGAAAACATTCATTAGTCTCACTTCAGACGTTGACATATTCCTTAACTTAAAATGGAGTGGGTGCTTCGAAGATGGATGGGAGGTCCTGCAGAGAATGTTGATAAAGTTTAGCATGTTGCTGAATGTACTTACCCGCCTTGCTTTACTTTGATACTTCAATGCTTTCTTGGTATCCTGTGTTGCAGTCTGTACGTAATCCACGGCATGTTCTACATGATATTCAATGCGATCAATCATTTCTCCCTGGTCAGAGGCAGCACAGGAGACATCACAGCCCAAGGAGAGTTATGTTAAGGTATTCACAGGGACAAGAAACAAAAGCAGGAGAGAGACACGAGGAAAGACAGTGTTAGTGAAAGCAGTTAAGAATTAATTCCCAAATTCCAATAACAAACCTTCCTTATCCAGTTAGCAAGCAATTTATTCTAAAACCATAGGTGGTAAATTTATAATGATAGATTTAAGAAAAACTGTCCATTATATTAGTAACAAAGGCTAAATAACTTCCCACGCGTATATAAGACCAAAATCTGTTTGTTACTTGGATATATTAGCTCAGTTAGACATGAAGTTAATGATGAAGTATAACATTATGAAATAAATCATCTCTAAGAACTAAAGGTGGCTTATGATTTTGCATTGCTAAGTTATGATGAAATTTATCAAAAATAACTTCTATTTCTTACCAATATTTCACAAAATTTTAATCATATTTAAAGCATTTTAGCTGAGGTGTCTGCAACCCAACAATCAAATTCAATAGAACACATCAAACCATCATGGAACAAAGCACATAAAGACTTTACTGACTGTAGATAATATACTTCTGCTGCTTTTAAAATATTAATGGTATATGATAAACTGAATTGTCAAAGACAGAAGAATGGGTAATGATATTATATTATATATGTTATATGATTGCAGGTTGGACACCTCTGCATTATATGGTGTGAGGGGCTATTTACAGGGTGTCCCAAAAATTATTCCTCTTACTGAGCTACAATAATTCATTTTTTGAGCTCCTATACAGCTGGTCTAGAATATAATTATTTGTACTTAGCAATTATTACATTCAATATAACAACAATCCATTGATATTGATTTAAATTGATAAAAGTGAGCTTCTTGTTATTTGTGGGATGCTCACATTTTTATGGGACACTGTACTATTAATTACTCTATAAATTACATATAGGCCAATGAACATTATCTGAAGTTATTAGTTTTCAAGCAGATTAAAATAATACGTTAAAGACAAAATTCCAAGAATAGCTTTGTATATAATATGTATTATGTATGCACAAATTACACAATTGGTTAGCTAAATGACACAAATTTACTACCAATTCAAATTTTAAAGTAACATAGAACAATGGTTCAATTTTGATATCCAAGAACAAAGAACATAAGAAAATTTTTTTAAATAAAAACAAGTGAAATACTACTCTAAGCATGTAATACTATGCAACCAAGTGATTGGTTGAAGACAGAGGTCAAGGCTAAGCAACACAGAACTATTTTCAGAAAAATTAAGAGCCAAAGATGATGATAAGTACAATGGTATTACATATTAAAACATAGAACAGCAAATTGTTGAGAAGCCAATTATCACTCAAAGGGAGTATTCCCTATAAAACTCATTACAACTCATTTTCAAAACAGTAAGAACTGGATTCGGTTTAATTTTAACTATATCAATGTATCACAATACAAATCATTACAAGGCTACGGCAATCCGAATCAGAAGCAATGAACTTAGAGCATCAAGAAACAAACTCAAGTATTTATTCATGATTTCTGAAATTTCACAATAAAAAAATATTCAAGAGTGCTATAACTGTATTGTAGAAAGTTATGACTATGGAAGGTATAGTTAAAATATTTTTAGGTAATTTTCAATTGGTGTAGAAAGCTGACATCACTTTAGAATGCTGTTTAATTATATTGTTTAGAGGATAGAGAATTGTCTAGCTTAGCAGTTAAACCATATTTAAAATTAGACATCCCTTGTTAACCTCTTCACTATGGCTTTGCTTCACTACTTTGAATATAAAAATAATCTCATCCTGAATAGTTTCTGTTATATGGCATTTGCAGAGAATCCATAATTGGAACAAATGTAGCATGAGAATGTATGTAATCACAGCACTGCCAACAATATCCAATTTCTTGTAAACCCCTGAGTCACATGCATGTACTCATAGAAGTGAGCTTATCTTTGGACAAGTATATATAAAAATAGAGCAAAGTGATTAAATTTTGATATCTTAAGCACATTCTCATTTTATTGAACGGTTTTTATAACATTCTGAATGCACCTAAATAGGGTTAAATAAATTGTGGATTTCCAAGTAATCTTTTCTAATACCATAGACAGCCCCACAAACAGAAACATGCATAAAAATTACAGTTACTCACAGAAATGTGTGAAATTTCATTATAATCTGAGGGAATAGTGATATAATACTGAACTAGTAGAAATAGAGTATAGGTTAGGAATTTTAAATTTATTAAGTTAATATTAATTAAGGTTTCTTCTTCAAAGATTTATTATCAAAATGGAAATTTCTTAGAATGGGTAGTAAATATAAATTTTACAGCAAAATAAAGCACACCCACTTTAAACCACACACAGACCAAAGTTCCCTCAAAAAACACCACAAATCATTTACAATTCATGCAAGAAAATTAA
>KZ308572.1:153529-231810 GCA_000376725.2 Ladona fulva | reverse complement strand
TAAAAGATAATAAAAATTATTTATGTAAGAAAAAAATTTGAAAATACTGCAAGAAATTATGAAAATAAAGAATTATTCATAAAATACCAGGAAATGCTTAAAAATTCTGATGGGTTACCTTATACTCAATTTGAACTGTTATCACTACTACTTGTACATAGATGGGGAATTAGAGACACCTGCAATTTATCTAAGTGAACTCAAACTTGAGTAAAGAATAAAAATGGTCCTGTTTGGCATTCATCTTTATTTAGCTGACCATTGAAAGCAAAAAATGGTATCATTTACCACTTCATACATAGAGAGAATAAGTCTTAGGATTATATCATGAGCACATAAATTTCAAAATAATTAGCTCTCTAAATTTTTACAAACTACAGAGACAGCAACAAACACTCCATTCTAGATGGATCAATGTATCCATAACTGCACTAATGGTTTTCAAATAATCTGAAAAGAGATTCTGCTTCTAAAACGATTTGAAATGAAATAAATGCCATATATTGTATACTTGTGTAAAGATTGCTCCCTTAACCCTTTGGCTGCAGGAAACGTACTTCTATGTTCTTCTAAGAGGACTGCGGGAAAAACGTATTTCTACGTTTGACCTGCTCTTTCTTCCCCGTTCTTGTCCTTTCTGAATTTTATGGCCCTGCCTCTCAAGTAGACACCCAAAGGCTCACTCTTCTGTATTTTTCTAGATTGGGAAAATCCAAGGGATTTTGCACCTCAGGGGAAACCCAAATCTTCGATTTCTGAATAGTGAATTTACGAAATTAGAAATAATTGATAAAAATTAAGATATTTGCGTAGTATTTGGTATCAAAATGATCAGCAAAGTGCAAGGAAAGTAAATTCGGACTGCTTATACAAAACAAATTTCTTATTAAATATATTATATATGATACCAACCAGAATTTCTAAACAATAACACTGACCGCAACCCATAAGAAAATGGTCGACCCGGATTATAAGGGACAACTACCTGCTAGGACTAGCCAGCGCCTCCAGTACCCCTGTTACTTTTCTCCCACACACAGATGTAGAAAAATCTGAGGGTCCCGCAGCTAAAGGGTTAAGCATTTTTTTGAAATTCCCATTTTTTACATATCCTGTCCATATGTCAACCCTAGTTCTTTCCAAAAATATTAGGTACTGCTATGCTAATTCCAGTGAATTAATTTTAACGATGAATTTTTAAAATCATTATACTTACAAGTTTGTTTTATGAGTTTTTATAATGATTGTGAATCTATCTGCAAATCTGTGACTATCATAATTACACCAAAATATAAGTAGTGATAAGTTATAAATAACAACAAGTCCTTCATAGCTTTCACTAAATATTTATTGGTTGACTGGTTTCAGCCTGAAATCTGCCATCATCAGGATTTCAGGCCAAGGACCAGTACATATTTAGTAGAAGCTACAAGGACTTGGTGTTATTTGTACCTTGTCATGGCTTTCCAGAAGTCATGCCAACCTAAATTGATTTTATGAGTAGTGATAAGTTAATATTTACTGACCTATATTTACAATGTATTAACATTCATGTTTGGTGAATAAAAAACATGTTCTTTTATAGAATGATGTTTCGTAAATGACAAGATTTTTCACCAATTGGGAATATGCTGGAGGCAATACCAAGAATAGGTGATGCATGGGCTTTTTGGGTTTGTGCTCACTAAAAGAAGACAACTGTAATATTTAAAAATGATGAGAAAGGGAAAGAATAATAAATGGAAAATCTTCCCAAGGTTTAAGATAAAACAAAAAAGATGCTTCATGACTGCATGAAATTAAAACCTATTAGCAATGAAAGCAAAAATTTTAATTGCAGTATTTACTGGCGTAAACTGCTGATTGCCTTTTAACAGGCACCAAAATTTTAAGAAAGAAACTTTGTTAAAAAGAATTAATTCAATTTAAAAGGATTAGAAGTCCAAACTTTTAAAATAAATTAATACCCAAATTTATTAATACACATACCATTGATATAACTTTTGTAAAGTAAACTTAATTTAAAATACTGAAAAAATATGAAAGAATGAGTTAAATGAGTGAGTTCCCACTTGTTAAATTAACTTTAAATGAAAAAGTAGAACAAGCATATAACAAGTAGGAAGAATTGTGGTCATAATTAAATGCTTGCTGAACACAGATAAATATATTAAATTCTATCACTATTCCTGAATACTGAGGTATTTATGTGACAATAATGCCTAAGCTTTTTGAGCTAAAAATTCAAGAAGCTTTATTGTAGCAAAGATAAATTTTAAAAGAAAGGAAGAAAAATGTCTAATGTTGACTAGCATAATATCTAATAAATTTATCTGTATGAAGGTTAAAAGAATGTTGCTTTATCAGATTTCAATTTACCAATATCCCAGAAGATCTTACAACTTATATAAGAGAAACCCTTCCTTCTAAATAACAAGGGCTACACAACCATTTGGTAGCGTGAATTAGTGCTTTGATTTGATTACAATATGATGATATACCATTTAATGCTACATTTCTCTTCTTTCCATGATTACCTAATTTACATATCAAATGAATTCTTAAGCAAATTAAATTAAGAAATATCATAAAATTAAAGGAATAAAATACAATTACAAAAATTAGAAATACACTAATGGTATTTGCCATCATTGACAATTGCTGAAAAACTGTTGAAAATATGGAGAGAACAAGTAAAAATGAAAACTTCCTCGAAAAGAGAAACATGGAAAAAAATGAGCGAGAAACATTGCCAGAAAAAATGGAAAGGAAATGAAAGAAAACATTTCTGAGAAGAGGTGCTTTTGTTGAACATGGTTCAGGGATTCAATGAATATCATTTTGGAAGTTGGCAGCATTAACAGAATTATCCCATAAAATGGTAGCTCTTAAAAAAATATTTGCACAAACTAAATGGAAGAATTAATTGGGATTTTCTGTAATGGAGTATTACAATGATTGTTCTTTACATTCAGTTTTGATTTGCTAAACAAAATTAATAAGCCTTAATTTACTGTATTAAAAGATTTAAGGACATATTCATAGTTTACTTAGTTTTCCTTACTAACAACTAATTAATAACTAATTCCAACCCCATATTTATAGATGTTGAAGAAGTGCTGTTAATCCTTGCTAAGCACACCCTGCCAATAAAGTTAGCTAGTTAGTTGCTATATCAAGGCCATGCCTTTGTTTATTGCTGAAACTAGCAGATGACAGAGAAATATACATAGGCTAATGTTAGAAAATCATGGTGTTTGATCTGATTCTCCCAGTTATTTTTCTAAAACTTTTCTTATTATTATTTAAACTTTTTTTATTATTTCTTAATTTCTATCTTAGCTTTTACCTGTTTTACTTCAGATTAGTGTGTTTTGTTATGAATCTATATTTAACATGGATTTGTACTAAGATGATCTTGGAGAATATTTGGAAGTGAAAGAGGTGGATGAAATATCACTCAGACACTGTGTTAAAGTATATTTACCAAGAAGTTCTAAAAACCTATAGATTCACAAAACAAGGTTTCAAGTAAAGTAAAGAGCCTCTAGCTTGTCTGCTACATACAAAGATAATGGTATTCAGTTACTCAGTTAGCCACAAGTTCATAGCCTTTAGCAACTTTTAAACTAAATAAACTATGAATATGGCCATTGGAATTTTATTTTATAATAGCTTTACTTAACTTTTAAATATAAAAGACTAAAAGTAATTAGCATGAAATTAACATTACCTGACTTTCAACTAACATAGCCATGTCCATAAACATATCATGAAGCTCCCGAATAGAATTTTCCAACTTAATGATGTCAGCATGACGAGCTTCAATGTCTGCCAAAGTTTGCTTTGCTTGTTGAGTTTCCATGATTATCTGGGGGATAAAATAATATTACAAGGATTTTAAATATATGTGGTTTACATTACTTATAAAGTAGTGTTCCATAAATTTCCTAAATGATAATTAATTTGTTCAATAAAATGTTGTTCACTTTATATTGGAACAGTGAATACTCGATATTTTGGCACATGACAACTTGATAGTCTTGTACATGAAAAACTTTAAATCATTTGAAACAAGACCATTTAGAACAAAGCAAATAACTTTAACAATAAAAATAAAGTACAAAGCATATTAACGTTAAAAAGTTTCTCGGGTTTCCAACCAAATAATTTCTGGAAATATTGCTGTTGCCAACATTTTGATGACAGAGTTTGCCATTGAAACGTTGGCAACAGCAATGTTTCCAGAAATTACCTGGTTGGAAACCCGAGAAACCTTTTTACAAGCAATCCACCAGGAAAGCCTAAGATCATCATATAAACGTTACTTACTCCTTGGGTGAACACAGCGGGGTTTCCTTGCTCAAGCATCTCTTCAAGTTCTTCATTAGTTGTTGTTCTTCCAGCTAAAAGTAGTAATTGATAGCATAGTGAGTGTAACAAAATCAATTATTCAAAGTGCAATTAAAATATCAGTTTTCGTCAAATAAGAAGTTAGTTACCAAGGATGTTCGAATAACTTACATAAAATTATTTATAAATAAGTGAAAGCATTAACTTACTTATTTCCAACTGCCTCTGTATCCGGCCTTTACATCGCTCTCTGTAATCTGTTTGCGTTCTATTGTACTCTGTCATCACCTCTACAAACTTTCGAGAAAGGGTTGAATGCTGAGTTTTCCTAATTCTCAGATCTGCTGAAGATTTATTAGTGTGTTCTTCTTGTTCAATATTTTGCTCTATCACTGTAAAAGAAAAAGACTTTGTATTGAAGGTTGTAAACCAACTTTCAACAGCTTGCACATTAATTTGCAAGTTGTAAGAACTTATGCTACCCACTTGAACTGAAAAACATCTCCTTCTCAAGGTGTTATACTTTCATAAAGAAACAGTTTTACTTTGTATCTCATATTTAAGACATTAGCAAAAAGATAAATCTGTATCCTGAAAAGTTTCTTTGATTATTTTATGACCTTAGCTTTAACTTAGTGATAATGTCAAGAAAAAAATTCCCTTTACATATTCTCACAAAGATGCAAAAATGAAATCAACAGAGAAACTAACACAATATAAACTGATTTGCTTGAAAATTTTCAACTGTAAATAACAGAACTGTTATACTAAGATTTTAATGGATATCCAATATAAATACATACTGTTCTTCCAACTAAACCAAGAAATATGATATCATTATCTCTACCAGGAAGAAGGAAAAGGGTTATGAAATTAGTCCCTAGTAAAGTAAGAATACTATGGCTTGCAATTATTAAATCCTAACAAATTGCATGTGTTAGGAAGGTAGAAATTAAGTAGTACAAAATTCTCAAATTTTGACCATTAAATCAAGTACATTAATACTAGAAGACATTGAAACAAATCTGTAACTAAAAGTTGTAATTAAAAGATTACTGCTATTTATAAATTAACGTAAGAAATATTATATAAATAATAATACTTCTGAGCTACTGGCAAAACCTATTATAGCCAAGGACAGAAAAGTTATTGAATTGAATGCTGTATAATGAACATTTAAGTAAATTTATAACAAGCTAAGACAAATCATATCCATTGTATTACTTCCTTGATCAATAATTGTAGTAAATATAGTACCTGAGTGTAATGTAAGCTTTTTATAGGTCAATTTATGAGCTCTTTAAAAAAAAAGCAGCAAAACACCCTTATTCAAAGAAGGTGCAAGTTCAAAATTACAGACCTAATTTGCTTTTGAAATATTTTTTTAAAGCCTAGGCAAAATTATTCAAGATGAGATTAGTAAAATTAGTAAACTACTAAGCTCACACCAATTTGGTTTTCAGTGTAGGATAGGGGAATTCAATATGTGCTTGAGAGTCATTTATCTAAAATTTAAGAATCAGCAAATTTAAGAGCACATGTTGTAGAATTATAAATTGCCATTAAAACCCACCCTCCTATATTTAATGTAGGATTATACATTGACATTAAATTTACATTTACACCCTAGATCACAATATATTATGGGACAAAATACATCAGACAGGTATTTCATATTGGTAGCTTATGAGCAACTTTTCCTAGCAGTCTTAGAGTGTTAAGATTAAAAATAATTACTGTCAATTTACGATTATCGATATTGGTGTAAAATTAGATCCTGAGCTAGGATCAAAATATTTCTATTATATCTAAATGATTTATGTAAACACATCTCTTTAAATCATCATCATCATCTATTTAAATGCAATATGTAAATTCATCTGTTACTTAACTTCATTTGCTGATGACATTGCCCTGTGTTACAAGGGACTAAAGTGGAAGAGTATTGGAGTTAAAATTTTTCATTAGAGTCTTGGTTGCAGCCGTTTGAGAAGAATGTAAGTTTTTTCGAGTTAATTGGTTTCAGTACTTTTATGCAATCTATTGCATGTTTTTTCTTGATAAAACAAAATACATAAATACATTTAAAAGAGAACCCTCCTAAATGCTACATTGCAGGGGAACTTTAAGACAAGAAAACAATAGTCACAAAATATGAATGACACATAAGAATGCAAAGCCTTTATTCTTTACTGATTTAAAGATAAATTAGTATTTTGCTGGCAAAGGTATTCAAATAGTATATTACTGTAAGGTAAAGGCTAATGCTCTGCACATTTTGTAATACACTTTATAATAAATTAAGTATTTATTTTGCTCAAAATTCTTTTACTTATTTCACAAAAATATTTTTGTACATAAGTATTCATATAATTTTTTCTTATGTAATTTATTCTTATAATCATAGTGCAAAGATTTTATTTAAGGTGCACATTACTATTCATTATGTACTGATTGAACATTTTCATTGGTTATATAAACACAATGAATTGCACTGTTATAAATAAAAAGATTAGGATGACAAAAAAGTCCTGTTAAAGGACAAATTATATTTCAAGAAAGAGATGGAATAATCTAATAATATATATTTGGATTTAAATACAGCAATAAGAAATTTCAATTTTCCTAATTTACTTCAACTAAAGTAAATCAATGGATTCTAAATCTTGCAACACCCATGCCAAAATTCCAGTACTTTTCAAAATGTCATTCTACTATTATCCCTCACAAAAGTTACAAATAAATCCCTTGGCACCCAAAAAATGACAATGTTTAAAATAAGCATATCAAAACTTAACATGAATTAAGAGCATAAATATTGGATTGAAATGAAAATTATCACATTACAAGCACTATACTAAACTTTACCTTTTAATTTGGCACGGACTTTATTGGCAGTTTTCTTGATGTCAGCCATAAGGTCTTCCAGCTCCTGTTTGACCTCTGAAAAAGAAGATAAATATGCACTTAGATGGGAAATTCATACAAATGTATACCAACAGAATAATACTTCCATGCTTTTAATACCTTCACAAAATTCTCATGTCATTCTTTGTTAACATGTTTGTTACAGATGACACTTATTGGTGTCATCCTTGCCTAATGCTGGGTGCAGAATGACACCAGAGTGGCATCTGCTGCTATAGAAAAAATTGACCTGCTGCTTCTGGGTTAAAATTACAAATTTCAGAGGCCACAAATTTATTAAGCCAAACTAAAATGTTTTTGTAACCAAATCAAAAGACTGAATGATAATGAGAGGCAGAGATGCAGCTAATTTGTATTTCAGAGTTCATATTAAATTTGCAAAGAAAATGTGACTCAACATTTTCTTGGTTTGAAATTCAAATCAAAAATAGCAAAAAAAAACTTTGAAAGAACAGTGAAATTTAACCATTTTGGAAATATAATGAAGACTTTCGGATAGCTCCCCAAAGAGAATATCAAATCCTAGATCGAAGGAATCATAGCATGTTTTATTATCACCATGATAAGAATTCAAAACATGGACAATTTCTGAACATAAAAATAATTAAAAACTCTGAGTTTTGATGGCACCGTAAAGAATCTTTTGATATGTAGTTAAAGGATGGGAAATAAACACCGCTTATACAAAGATGTGTATCCAAGAAAACTAAACTGATTAACAATGGTAAAAAAAGTTTTAGAACACAAACTATTGTAACCCTTAATGCCATTTATATTTCATTGACAATTCTCAAGTCTTTTTTCAATTATGTAAACATTTTTTATGTATTTCACATATCATGTGTATAAATCAAATTTAACCAAGCCTAACAATAGCTGAGCAGTAAACTGTTTGATTTCTACCTTGTAAAAATCACAGGGCAGAATTTTTTAACCTTTTCCATCAGAATTCTACATTTGCTATATGGCAACATAATTATGGCCACATGTGAAACTATAAGACCACCCTTCAGCTGTGTTCTGCCAAAATTCAAGCAGGCTAACTTTGGGATTGATGGTTGGGTTGGGTTTACAAATTATACTGCCTAGGCAGCAGCACTAGAAATAATCTTAATACATACCCAGCATTAGACATAACATTCCAACTTATTTACCCTCACCCACCCAATCACTGCTGCTGCTCTTGAGGGTTTCTTCAAACCTACTGAATCCTACCACCCCAGGGGTCCAGATTGACCCCTGCATTGACCAAAGGTGCATCCCATCAATACAGAAGAAACATTTGTACTGAAGAATGGGCTAAATTGCTTTAAAACTAATTTCCTGTCAAATTATGAGCTGGTGTCCAGGATGACTTTGAATACCGGTGCTGCAGCTTGCATCATTGTGAGATTCAGCCCTGGCTAGGGCACCGTATGAATGCAAGTTAAGTTGAATACTAATGCAGCCGCAAAGGTGGCATAAATTGTAAATCCAACCACCGACTTCCAAAGTTAACCTTCAAATAGTTTAAAATTGAAATTGTATTTGAGCAAACGAATGAATTTGCTAATGGAATTCAAATAAAATCTTTTCCATTGTATCATCACCTGGCGTCATGAGGAATATAAGGAAACGAAATTCTTTAAATACAGGCAATCTTTTCTGGAAGTAACTAAAAGGTCACATCGTAAGCTCAAAAAGCATGTGGTGGCCTGAAGGCCGCAGGTTCTCCACCCCACTAAGGAAAAGAGTTGTTGTCTCTAAGAATACGTGCGTTCGAACACAGGTGCTAATGATAAGTAAGAGTACACAACATTTTCCATTTTTAAAAGTGTAAGACTTTTTTCATTCATTAAAAACGATGGGAATGATTTACATCGAACTTTGTTTATTAGACGGTAATACTATAATGTCTTACTCTTGCAATTATTTTCAGTTTGTGGTTGAATATTTCATTTATTTCGAAATTTGTCAGATCTCTCTTTTTTCCGTAATTATTGAGCAATAGTCCTCGTCACTACCGATGTAAATAAACTCGGGAATAGTTTTAGCGTCGGACCTATCGTTGTAGCGACGAAAGTTTATCGATAGCAACGTTGACATGTGCAGAATGTTTGCTTAGTATAATTTACGTAAATTTTATCAAATTTTTCGTGATTTTATATCGAAAACAATTCCACCATAAGAATAAATATCTCTAAGTTAGTTACTTTGGTACTCTTCCGATTTCACGTGATCATTTTTAATAATAAAATTTTAGCAAAGGAAGAAGGTTTTCAATGAAAAGAAAAAGTAAATTACTCATATAATATAAATAAATGTATAAATAAATACAATCATGACATATATATGCATACATTGAAAGTACGATATAGCATTAGATCGCAGTATAATTTTATGAAACACTGACAATATTGCAAATTTCAATGACTAATAATCTATTTCTGCTATCGATCTCATCTTCGTCACTAAAATCGGGACTAGTCATGGTCCACAAATAACTTCTTCCGCTAGTCGCAATTTATCTTCGACACACACGAAGGTAAGTTACGGGAGAATTCTGATGGGGCTCACATTTTCATAATACAAAGGGTATTTCATGGATTGCCGAATTTCGAGAAGAGAAAATAAAGGGGAAAAGGTGCGGGACAGGAAAATTCGGAACCAGTATACGTCACGAGTGTCTGTTCAATACCGACGCGAGTAAGGTGAGGGGAATGACCAGACAGAATCTTTGGGAGGAGCGTACCGGGGAGGGAGCTTCATTCACAGTCTGGAGCAATATTTGCTCCGAGAGACTCAAAAAGATTTAGAACTGGATCGAACGTGGCGAATGCTATGCGGATATCAACGAAACAGACAGGAGGTTCCCGCGGGCAAGAACCGATTACGACCGCACTCCATAGTGACCACTCTCTCTTTCTCATTCAAGTTTCGTATTTTCTCGCTGTATAAGGTAAAATCAGGGAGCGCCTCGAGGCAAAAGGGAGATGCGAAAGGAATGCAAAAGATAGAAAACGAGTATATGAGGCATAATGAAATCCGAAGAACCCGCGAGAGAAAAAAAGGTGGCTAACGATACAAAAAAGGTTAAAGAGAAATGAAACACAGAAGGAATTGGCAGAAATAAAAGAATTCTAAGGAGAGTATATAACGCCGAAGGGAAAGAAATGAAGAACGAGAAAGAAAATACGATAAAATTTAACAAAGTCGACTAGGATGGGATTGAACATTGTGGGTATAGAGCGAGGACAATGAATGAAAGAAGAAAGAGGCGCGACAAAAATAGCGAAAGGAAGACAGAAAATGGACAACGCGAGGAATAGATAGGGCGAAAAATCCCAGGAGGGAAAATGAGGAGGAGAAGGAGAAGAAACCAGCCAAGGAAGCGAAACGAAATGGTTAAACCGAAGCAAAAGAATTAGCAAAGGGGTCAAATATAGTCGGGGAGAAAGAAAGGCAAGGAGCAGACAAAGGAGAGAATAAAGGAGTGTTTTGGATGAGGACGTTTCTCAATGGAAAATGGAGGAGAAGGCAGCGAGAGATTCGTCTCGGCAAGGGGTGACGTCATGGCACACACACGACGCCACAGAAGTTCATCTGTGTGTGCCGCGTATCGATTGTGGCGAAGCGAAGGGGAAAAGAGAGTGACGTCGCCTAGGGTCACAACCTGAAGAAGTGCGGGCGGGAAAATATCACGCACGTCCAAAAGAGGCAAAATAAAGAGAAGGGGGGATGCGTTTTGAAAGACAAAGGGGGAATGGTGAATATTGAGTAGGAATGCAGAGGAAGACATCGACTGCACTTATACAGGCTAATTTTCGTAAATGGCACATCCAGTATCAATAACGTAAACACAACCTATTCCTCGAATCCCCTTTACGGGAGAAAGCCTTCCCCGCGCCCATACCACGGCCATTCCCGTCGTTAATAAGCTTCCGAAAGAAGACGGATCGCCCAGAAGAAGACGTTCTCTTAAGTCAATGGTCTCTGCTCTCTTGAACGCCGAATAGATTAGCACCCACGAGAGGCGACGGTATAAACGAGCTAAGATTGGTGAGTGCGTCCTGACTTCGTCATTACTGAAGGGTTACAGAAATGTAAGTTTTCGTTCTGATGGCCTTTCCGAATTGGGATCCTAAGCTAATTTAATTAGTTTTGGCAACGAAGAATGGATGGCCCCGGTAATCGAGTGTAGGTTTGAGCTACTCCTCCATCGCCGCTATTCCCGCATTGTCGTCCGCAATCGCCACGTGCACTTATTTAGAAGCCATTTTCCATCGTATCCTCCCTAGCCACATTTACACAATACTTTCGAATCCCCTCAAAGGGATGAATTTTACGGCAGAAAAATACAAACTAAGTATGAGTTACTTAACGTCCTATGGCACTGTTAGGAAGTTAACTCGCAGCTAGCAAAAGCCAACCAAATTAAAGAGGAAATCATGGAGGAAATTCGAGACCTTACACCTCACAGTGAGTGAGTGACATTATTCGGCCATGTTGGGGAAGGTCTCGAGAAAAGAACAAAATTTCAGTCATCAAATCGTACCAAATTTAGCGTATCCTAATATGACAGATTCCAAGTCTGAAAATAATACGAACGCTAAAAATTGATGATCCCCATCCCATGGTTTTCTACAATTACATTCTGAAATTTCAACTTAAATAAATTTTCATATTGGCTTCATTATCCATGAAAAGCCCGGCAAGAAGGTGATGCAGGTCGATTTCTCAAAATTATGACGGGAAATTATTATAAAAAAACCTACTGATAAATGCTTGAGGATTTTCAAAACGAAGTTAATAATCACAATGATTATATTATAATTGTAATTATTCAAAGTCGATGCATTTAAAAGCAAAGTCACTTTCCCATGCAAAGCTCTCACTCGAGAATCGTGATCCATCTCTTCCACTCATCAATCCCTTGGAAACGAAAAGTCTTAAGAGAAATTTGGAAGTGTCGAGGCTCTTTTAGACTTTTTTTCATTAGCCCTTCCAATAGTTTAGATACCAACCTATAGTAGAGATAGTCACGAAGTGCGATTTCAGAAGATTGTGTTCCAACGAAATTCAGAATTTGAAATATTTATGATTATAGTCAAAAGAGAGACGTAGTCGGGAGAAATGGAAGACGAGCGTCGGCAAATAAGCAAATGCGATCGAATGACTTTAGTCGCGAAAATGCGGGCGGAAGTACTCAATTGAGGGGCGAAGAGGAAAGAGTTGTTTCCTCTCGGAAGCGATGAAAAGAAATATAGAGGGCGGGTGATATTACACAGTAAAACTGAAATAAAAGCTACATTAAACGAAAAAGATTGATGCAATTAACCACGAAATAATTCACGAATAACCAGACAATTTGCTTCCTTAACACGAAACACGGCAGAACACGGGCATGGACACGGGCAGAATTATTACTTCACGCGGTAAGAGAATTACTAAGAGGAGGAATGTATTAATGTTCTTCGACTACGGTAAATTATCTCCATTTTGTGGTGGGTCTCACTAGCTTGCCATACACTTCATTATCTCTAATATTGTCACTTGAAAAGAATAAAATATGTGAGGAGTAACGCATTCATTATCTGACCATAGTGAGTGGATATTTTGCAAACATGTTACCATCGTTCAGTTGAAAGAAAACTCCCAGAACATTCTTTAGCGCGGCAAACGATGAGGTCTAACTTGAAGAAGAATACTCTCTGAATAATAAAAACATTCGAATCTCTAAATAAACCTTAGCGTATATTTACCACATACTAAGAATCGGTGAGTACTTAATCAGGTTTAGTATTAAACAAAGGAATAAAATTAAAAGACGGAAATTATTTTTTTTAATGAAGAAGTTGAACGGGATGAAAAAACCTACGAGAATGAGTGAATGAAATATAAAGGGTTGAAAATGAATGCATTCGAAGGGTAAACAAAAGAGGTCGTGATAGCTTTAAAAGCAATGTGGTTCGGAAAGGAAGCGATAGGCGAGCGCTTTCTCTAAAAAGCGAAGAATGAAAAAATTGCACGGTTTCTGCAAGATTCGAAGGCCCCGATCAAATGAACGTGAGATATAATCAAAACGGAAGTTGATTCCTACGCGTCATTCTTCAGAGCGAATTAATGGACGGTGTTAAAGCAAATGAAACCTCTTAAAATTCACATTTCCGACTATTTACAAAACCCCGAGAACCTTTCTTCATCGGAAGGCCGCACTTAGTACCACTAGGCCGCATATGAAACCATCCTACAGCCTACATTATCATCAAAATAGTACAAAGGATAACGAACTTAGCCGCTGAGTAAAACTATGTTGAATGTTTTTCGCTTATCATTGCTTAAAAATATGAGAGATAAACAAGATCTGGATAAAAAATTATTCTAACACGTGCATTTGCTTCAGGAAGAGGCTTATCGAATGCCCAAAAGGTCCCCACAGGTTCCAGACCTCAAGCCTAAGAATATTCGGCAAATTTAAGGTTGCACTGCGACTTCGAACATTAAAATGAAAGATAAATAATGTTTTATGTTCTGTAATTGAATTAATACGAAATACATACTTGTACAATTTAAGTCATTTAAAATATAACTTGACTGGTTTTCTAACGAAGGGGATTGTTGTCAGAATGATTTTTTAGGTTAGCGAAATGTTATATCTGAAATATAGGATATATAAAAATAAAGAAATGAGAACTAAAATGTATTTAAAGTATATAACAGTTTAATAAATACTATAGTCTGCTAATTTCTAGTTAAGTATCCCATCCAATAGAATTGGCAACACAGAAAACAAGTACAGCTGGCATCGTTGGGATCTGTCTGTGCTGTCCAATTTATAACATTTAAACTATATTACATATACAATATATTTAACAATAAAATATTAATTTAAAATTTAATTCCGTGGCAACTTTCTTAATACCCCACGTTCCGAACTAATCCACTCAATCCAGAAATACAATTCGCAATAATGTTCAAGAGCAACAATCGGTTAACTAATCGGTCCCCCTTTTAAGAGAATGGCGAGGATATATGCCCGTTGTTCATTTCTTTAAAAACGCAGTGACGGAGACAAGACAGGGACTGCAAGTTTTCGAGGATCGACCAGACGGCGCAACAAAAATATAAAAAAAAGGTTCTACGTCGTCTGCGTCTAGAGCTCCAGATCTGAGGCGACTAGACGATGATGATTACCATCCGAAAGAAGTTTCGCGTTTAGGGTAATTCGAGATGAAAATTAACTATTCTGCGATTCGCACTCCTCCGCCACATTCCAGAGGAATTTAAGGATATATTTAATCAAAGAAATACTCGAAAGAAACATAGGAAAAGACACAGAAGGAATGGAATCAAATGACGGGAGCGGAGATGTTTGCATTTGCGAATATAGAAAACAAATGCGAATGATAAAGATGAGCCAAAGGCAAGAGGATTGGAAGAGAAACTCATACGTCTACATATGTAGTACCGTGCAAGCCGCCTTTCGATATGTAGCATGGGGTGTATGCATATAATGACTACTTCTCTGATAGATTACTTTCGTGTTTCGTTCGCGGAAAAGTGATATTTTGAAACGACCCGTTCTAGCATCTACGTATATATCTCTGATTTTTTCTCTCTGAATCAGAACGTCCTATCTAACAGGGAGGTATGCGTTGTGCGCGTAATATCTGCTACATCTTCTACGGAAGTACTTTCTCTGAACTCATTAAGTGAATTGAGTCTGTCTTTAAATCTTCTATCTTCTAGAGATTCCCACTCTGCATCCTGAAGCATTTGCGTATCACTCACTGATATCTCGTAACATTTTTATCGAAAGGTATTGCCTTTTGCTGTACTTTTTCTAATTCTCGAATACAACACTTTTCTGCATAATGTAAATAACACGCTTACTCCTGGTAAGGTCTGACCAATGCAACGTAATATCGCTCACTGACTTTTTCTTCGCTTCTGCCGACTATTCTTTTCACGAATCCGAGTTTCTTAAGTGCTCGTTCACATATATTACAGACTTTGGTAGCCCATGTTAAGTTATTTGTGAGGGTTATTCCAAGATATTTCACCGAAATAAGGAAACGAAAGAGAAAAAAAGAGCGCCTGGAAAGTCCGACACTGGTGGATGAACACGAGAATGTATACGACTTCTATGCAAAACATTGTACATTTATCGTTCGGAATTGTCAAAAAAAAATTTTAATTCTTTAAGCATATTTTTTATCTCAGCGAAATATCACACGATAGAATTCTTCTCGGAAATCACGAAAGAATCATGGTGCAAACTTGAAACGCAGAAGAATATTTTAATATGAAACGCCTATTTGATTTAAAAAAAAACTTCTGCATACTTCTTCTTCCTCTTCGTTTTTGAAAGAAACCAATGCAGTTTTGCAAAACAAATTCACTATTTTGAACAATGAAATGTTCTAATGAATCATAGTTTTATACAATACCTAAAGAAAGACATCGCGGAGTCTCGATTTGGATGCAAAATTACTGATAACGTCATACATCTTTGGCGATGAATCTGAAATGTATACACAAATACGCTAAAGATTCCATGCTAAATTAATTCTGCCACAGACTTAATTTCGATTTTTGCAATCGCTGAAGAGACAGCAACAGTAGCACTGCATTTGAACAAGGAATTAAGTTGTGAAGGGTGAAAATATTCTAATTATCGCCGTAATTATATACAATTACGGCTATCCTTAGCATACAATGTCAGTGGCGACAACACTTTTAAAAAATCCCTATCCCTGAATGATACCTTTTTTTTAATAGCAAACCAGAACATTTTAAGAGTTATTTAAAAGAAATAAACTAGTTCGATCATAATAGAAAGTTTGATTCGAAAAACGTGAAACTAAACTCACTCATACACTCACGTTGCTTTAAGAGCAACGAATCTGGCGAAGAATCTTCAATATGTACGTAAGTATATGTATGAGTTTAATTTCAATGAAAAATGAAAATCAAATGGAAAGGACAGAGAACCATTTGGAGTTTCTTAAAACTTAAAAAAAAGTAATTCTCTCAAGTATTAAACAGAGCGAAGTACTTTAGGGCAGTAATACGTGAAAATAAAAACCTCCTATTAACGCATTTACCAAAAAGGACAGAGAAGCGATAGGAAACATTATAACCACCCGGAAACCTATGTGTAAAATGAAACCAGAAATGCATCACATTGTAAGATAGTACCACGAGATTCACTCTTCAGCGTTAAAGATTTTTATGGCAGTCATTCAAGAGCGATTTTCTGTTTTTATTGCTTGAAAAGCAGGGTGTTATTAGTTAGGGAGTAATCAAGAAGTTACAACTGGAAGAGTAAAGGTGCGAATAAATAATTAAGATGTGCAAGTAATGAATGTGCAAGAGTTTGAGGAAAAAAACAATAATTGGCGAAATGAAGACGAGATCGTCAAGTGCTCTTGTCTTATTAGGAATACAATGACAATCAATCGCTGTATTCACAGACACTGCTCAAAGAAAAAAAAATTGATGTCCAAACAAAAAGAGAAAGAGCCTTTTATTAATTCCGAGAAGGAATCATGCTGGAATGGATCGCATGTATGAGTACTAAATACGCGAAAGATTGTTGACAAGAACATCGATTGTATTAAAAATTTGGTTCTGCGAAGTGATAAGCAGATTTTAGAGTATTCATAAAATGTGCATTTCAACAAAATATTTACCTTGAACCAATGAATTTCCTTTTACATTAAAAGCCAAACTTGTTGTTATGACATTCCTAACGCTCACATTCTACTTACTAGCATCCACTGAAAAATATCCCACATTTAGATAATAAACATAATTGATATTATGTCCAAGATAATGTAATCGGGTGTTTCTGCACCCCATTTAAGACAATTGAAATTAATAAAGAATGAAAATATTTAACATAAATTTCGACAATGGATCGAGGGAGGCTCTTGAAGCTTATGCAACAGTTATGTCAATTCCAAGATGACCGCTTGTTAGTTTGCAAAATGTATTGCAGAATATGACAGTCAAACTTTTAATGTTTTATCTCTCGATAGAGGTGGTTTTTCTTCCTATCTGTGGGAGAATTTCGAGGGGTTTCTCTCCCGACTTTGGGCGAATGCCGGATAGAGTTACTCAATGTTTAGTCTCCTCTGTATTGTAGCATACATTTATTGCCCTCTGGAATGTATTTGATTAAACAGCTTGTTTTGATAGGCGGGGAATTATGATTATAGTGTTATGCGTATGACTTAGTAAGATATGATGAGAGTATTATTTTATGAGAGTAGCATATTTCTGTAAGCAGACTGGATATCAGCAGATGTTACTTGCATACGTGACGTTGCCACCGGACAATTGTCCACTTGTGACGTGATTACAGTAATAATAATAATAATGGAAGTCAAGAATAAGTCTAAATTACTTATTACATCTTTTAAACCTAATCTATCACAATTTCAGCTAAAAGGGAAGAAGGCATATTAATTCCTTTATACGAAATGCAGTCAGCACGAGAAACGACTCGTCAGAGAAATAAAACGGAGGGCAGAATCAATACTTCCAATGAGTATCATGAGATGAGGAAGGCCTGGGAAGTCCCATTCAGAGTGCACGATTGTTGCGGTACGTAAATAAATGAAACCCGGCTGCACAACGAAATAAAGAAGACTCAGAGATACAAAAGCCGTGCCCAGAATTTCAATACGCAAGCTAATAGATTTCTTTACTTAAAATAGATCCTTTTCTTTTATTCAAGGCGAAGCGTCTTTAAAAATAGCCGTCTTTTAAAATTTTCCATTGTTTTTTTTCAAGAACCTGGTAGAAAAAAGAAGAATATCGAAATATACGTAAGATTTTAAGTATGAGCGAAACATATTATTTAAGATTTTAGTTTCTGGCACGAAGAATGACAAACAAATTTAAGAAAATAAGGATAGTTCGAGCCAACTTTTCTCACTGCTCTCGTGAAAGGCGATGGCCAAAATTTTCACCGAAATAAAATGGAATAAATGTTGCACTGCGGGTATGTAGATCAGAAATGACAGAAATATCAACGATTTCACACGATACTTCAATGTTTGACGTCAAACATCTTATTGAACTCATTATTGAAACTAAGAACTTCAGCATTATGAGCAAAGAAAGCTTACCAAAACAGTTAACTACGACTGTCACAGTAGACGAACAGTCTACGTAGATTCAAAATCGTAGCTTACGTAAAATATTAATAGAAAATAGCCAATCAAGTATTCAGCCGGAAGGCCGATTGAAACCTCATCCCCTCTATCATTAGCTACGAGAGGGGAATGAGGCTAACTCGGCAAGATGAGGAAGGAGGCAGTTTTCAATTGCTTTCCTCAAGAAATTAACAAACTAAGTAATTGGCAAAAAATTTGTTTGTTTTCCATATGATGTACTGATGACTTCTACTTGCTCATGACTTCTACATCAATGGCACAGTTACATATAATTGGACGACTTCAAATATAAAGAAATAGAATTCTTATGAGCACTTTCGAGAAATTTTAATATTTTAAGGAGAGTCAAAGGTGAACATTCCACAAGAGTAGACATTCAGACAATCGGTTAAAGTTGAGCAAAGGAAAAGGGAGCTGTAAACAAGAAACTTATCTTGATACAAATGGAAGCATTCACGTTCATATGTCTCAGCCTTCCAATTGTTTAGTATGTATTTCGAATAACATTTTTATTTTCACCGAAAGAGAAAGTTATGAGAGCTAACAGATACTCATATTTCAGGGGAAACAGAACGTACGATACGAAGCACATGGGTCTTTAAAGTTACTTTTATCAACTTTTATTACTGCTTACGATTTTCTAATAAATTAAGAATCATTACGTAGCGTTAACTATTGTATAGAATCATTCTTAATTGACGCAAGACCCAGTATGAGTGGCCGCAAATGCAATTAACTTGATCTAAGGTTTTAGGGTAACACCGACATCATTGGCAAGCAGAAGAAGCGGAAGGGGTATACACGCTAAGGAAACCCTTTGGAAAGGATTTCCTTAGCGTGGCGCACAGCATAAAATCGAAGGACTTCCGAAAAAGAATTTTCTTCAGTTAGTTCCATTTTAGGCCACTCATACACGACACTGGGTGTTGCGTTTATTTTGAATGATATTTTACTCTAACGCTCATGTATGAACATTCGTATTTATCTAGTTTAGCGCCCGTCAAGAGGGTGAAATACATTAATAATAATAATAATATACACATTTAAATATTTTTTTATATTTGAGAACAACACTGAGAACGGTGTCAAGAAATAGTTAACGATTCCAACAAGGGTTGGTAAACATGGCTCCAACATAACCTCTAAGGAGCCTGAAAACGAATCCTAAGTGAGTGCTTGGGAAATGATTTTTCTTGACACTCACTTTACTTTCAATTACTTCGGAAAAATCGCAACTCAGATAGCAGCGAATTCAGCTATTACAGCCTAATTCATCAACAGCAGATAATGCTTTCTTCTCAAACAATCCGATCGCTAGAGGTCTTATGTAGCAACTTCTCGACCCTTGAGGAAAGGAGTAAATACATCGGGCGGCGCAGTGGCCTTCGAGTCATTGCGGTAAACTTTTGCCAAATCCGTGTTTACTCGAACAATCGATCTCCAAGGAGGAATTTCCGGACTCGGGCTTGATGCCTAACCTTATTTCCCGCGATATTCGTGAAAGCGAAAGCATCGATTCGAATTTGCGTAAATAAAATCATGTAGATTAAATGATAACGGCAGTTTTATTAAAAACGGATTAAATTTTATAAATATAAATGTTGCAAATTAACCGTTTAAATTCATAAATCTATTAAAATTGCTATGCAGATCAAGAGCGCGGAGAATTATTAGGTACCGCAATACTTAATATGCTTTAATTATAAAATTTATTTATAATAAAATAATTCGACACGTTTCTTTTGTTTTTTGACCAATAGTTTCGAATATTTTATCGCAAACTAAATATTTTGATAACTTGCGTTACTTGTAGCTCACAATTAATGTAATCACAGTAGAGGAAAAAAAACCTTGTGCTCTTTCTACACGTTATATTATAATAATTAATAAAACGTGTGGAAAAATTACAGATTTTTTTCTCTTCTGTGATATGTCTTCACACGAAGTAATGCCTGAACATACTAATTTCAATTAATGGAATATCGAAACAAAAGTTTTTCCAGGAGAAAAGTCGGGAAGGACCCAAACCTTGCTTATTTCGAGGGAAAATAAATATGAATTTCCTCAGTCGGTATAGCCGGAGATGAATTTCCAGAATTGTGAAAGTAGACGGGCTTGATGACAATACACATGGATTCATGCCGTTTATTATACAAAAGGTTACGACAGCAAGGACCATTTTATTCACGAGCTTGATGATTTTTCGAAGTTTATTTTGCTAATTTTTACAGAAATAACAGTAACCTAACCAACATTAAATTATAAAAAGTCTGCTAGTTGCACTCTCTTTATTTTACGGTACTTCGCCTGAATTTTTGTGTGGGCGCCTTCCCGCCAAACGTTTTCCCTCGATTAATCTCCGCAAATGAAATTCATTCGCGGAAATTTTTCTTCATTGTGTCTTCTTCTCAACCATAATCCGTTCCCGCAAAACAATGCTGGCTAGTACTCACATCTTACCTTACTCACAACGAGCGAGTCGACCATTCATTAAAATCGCCTTATATATATATATGTTAATTTTCACTCAATAAATGAAAGGATTCCACGGTCGATATTTCAGCCAATAAAAACCGAGAGTCTCCGAATCAAAAAATCCGCTGACCTTCGATATCCGACACATCCTTAAAGGACATCCGTTAAAGGATCAGAACTTCTCGGAATAGAGAGGCAAGTCGCTCTTTTTACCCAAATTACAAATTTCCCATTTCATTGAGTAACGAACTTAGAAGCTCGAAATAACCTTTTAACTTAATGACCAGACTGCTCCAATAAGAGCGGATTCAGTCATAATCCGAGGACGAATATTAACCCCTTAAGGGGACAAAGGGAAGAGCAGCTTTCTCAGAGTAAAAGCGATTCGGAATGGGACAGATAGAAGGCGCCTAAATGCGGGGAACAAATGCGGGCAGAAGCTGAGGAAGAGTTATAGGCGATTATTTTTCAATTTGTGAGGGGATGGCGAGACAGTGCGTGGGCGGCGTCGGAGGGGAAGGCGTCTGCAGAAAAGAGGGACACTTGCCGCAGCACTGAGCAGGATTCCTAAATCTGTCCGGAGCATAAGTTTCCTCAGATATTCGCGAGCAAATTCGGTTCTCATCTCTACATCACAGTTTCCTCTGCTGGTCTCCGCGACTACGTTACACTTATTTCCTAAGATCTTCACCACTATTTTTTAACCTCAAAATAACCGCGATATTATTGTAACCTGCTTGTTTAAATGCCGCTAAAACAGCCATTTCTACGGATGTTTTTCGTAAAGAACCCGCATACACGGAAAATTTTTTGTCATAGATAAATAGCGATCTCCAACTTTCTTGTTGTGCTGGGAAACAATGTTGATTTGAACCCTATTCATTTCCGAGCCCATCTATTGAGCGAAACAACTTTTTTCTCCCTGCTATATCCTACCGCAGAACTTCCCAGCATTTATCTCTTTGGTCATGCACTCTCTTCAGTGAGGGTAAGCCTTTCAGTCTTCGTCTTCACTTTTATACATACAGTATTCTACATATTCAACATTTTTAGTTGTACCTTTGCTGTCTAATTATCCACATTCTACTTAATGGTCACATCTCATTATGTTCTTATTGTGGGACACCCTTTACCCGTAAAGTCCTAGTGATCACTCCATGTAAGCCAACACCACTCATGTAGAATTTCACTAGCTTGTATCAGCACGATGATTTATTTCTTATATTGAGAATTTTAACGCACAAAAATAGTCGGAAGGATGGGGGAATATCTCCAACTCGGGCAACGTCCGCGTGGAAAGGAGCATTTTCAAGGAGAAAGCTCCTTCATAACTATGGGATGAATCTTATATGATTTCTTCGAATGTTTCCACCCCCTAATCTTTACCAAATACACAAAGTAATCGTTGGCAGTCGGTTAATTCCTAAATTATGACAGATAAGTCTCATGAGTGGATTTGAAACCAAAATCTAACAAACTCTCTTTTCTATCTTTTCGTGACCATAACACACACTTGACCGAGAACCCAGTAACGTACGTCAGATACACGCAACACCGGATGACAACCGATTACGTCACGTAACATAATGTAAGTATCGGGTAAAAGGCCTTATAACAGCGAGGTAAAATAATTAAGAAATGCTTGAATACATTTGCTAACATACGCCGTCAAAAGTTGCGTTTATAATGTGATATAAGTGAAGAAAAACGTAAAAGTAAGGCCCGGTATTAAAACGCATACTTAAAATGGACTTTAAATTCTTACTTTAGGGCCTTAAAAAGATGTAGGAAACGTTTTAGAACCAACATCTTTGGAAAGTTAGAAAGGATAATCGAAGTTAAAGAAAAAAAATAGCTTAGCTGCAATTACTCGACACATCTTCATACTTAAGGGACCAATCATAGTATTTATCAATACTCGAATGCGTTCTTTAAATATGAGGAAAAGGGTCTAAGGTAACTTTGCACGTAAAAGGCGTGATCCTAGGAAAATTCCCAAGGAGAAACGGGCACGAACAGTCTGTTCCGCAGAAAGAAAAGTTCGGGCCGGATAGCTCCATCTATAGAGGAGTCAACCGGAATTTAGGAGAGCCGAGTTCGAGTTAAACTTTCTTCATATCCGTTTCATCTTGCGTTCCTTAAACGCTTAAGATCAGTTCTAGGCGTTTGTCAAGGAGGGTTGCTCCACATTTTGCATTACAATTAGAGCCGCCTGAAGGGGGAGGGGGGCAGTCGCTACGGGCCCCGCGCCTATGGGGTCTCCCTCTGGGAGATGGAGACTTTGAGGATCCATAGTGGATATTGCCCAAGAATTATATATATATGTAGATATAGAAGTGTCTGTAAGTGACAAGTTTCAGGGATCCTTGGGAGAGGCCCCATGGACGCGCGAGAGGAAGAGCTCTTTAGAAGCGCTTTTCAACTTTCTCTTACGTTAGGAAGGTCAAGCGGAAATGCGAAAAGTCATGCCTTGGAGTTTCCGGATTTAAGGAACAACGTAACAAATACCTAAGTTTAGCTAAGACATCAGTATTAGCTTAAAAACACACTTTAATGAGTTCTAGAATTCTAATACAAACGATAACCTGAAAAAAGTGCAATTAAAAGAGAAATTTGTTACTTTTATTACGTGGGACAACCCTTTCGCCCAAAATCACACGGATTCTAAAGATGGCTCTGTTCACATCACTTTTTAAGGACGGTCATGGGAACGCAAACTTCATTGTTCATCAATTAAAAAAAGACGAATCACTCAATCGCAAATATTTCTGAAAGATAAAAATATAGAATGGATAAATTCCCAGCATAAAATTAATTAAATAATATTATCTTAAATGAGCGGTATTTCTAATTTATCGATTTGATATGATAAAGAAAGTCTTTCCTACGAATCGAAATTCTCAGACTTTTTCCTTGGAATTTTCCAAAGGTGCACACCTATGGTGAAGTCAACCTACACCTTCTTCCTTCTTGAGTGTTTTCTTCTTTTTGCGAACTTATTTGTTTTCCGTTAATAAGTAAGACTGCTTATTGAGTCCAATCTACACAAACATACACAATAAAATTGTTTATGTGAACAAATTTAATTAGTGCGTACCACAGAGGTTAGTAACGGAATGTTAGGAGAACGAACATGTCTTAAAAACTCGGGTACTGCTTTGCACTATCGAATTGAAATACTGAGTTCGTTAAATCCGACGTCTCATTTTTGAGGAGATTTCTTAATTTTGCGATATTTTTAAAATTTACGATATGCGAACTTCGGCGGCTTCAAATGCCACAAGCGCCATAAAGCATCACTCGGAGCACTTCCGTTACATTGCTGTAAGAGTAAATATTAATAATCAGATCTTTATTACGTATAAATTTTACACTTTCCGGTCCACTCTTACAATAAACCTACAGGCACAAACAGATGTCCGGGAGACCGGCGTAGCACACTAACCAGTCCGCCATCGAGATCCACAAGAGCGCAGCGCGAGCGAGCGGCAGAATGAAGGAAAGAGGTGAGAAGGAATGTCGAGGGGAGAGACGGGGAGAGGATTGGTCGATGAGATATGAGAACAGTAAACGCGGAGTAATGCGGCCTTTGGTAGAGGCACCTCGAGGAGCACTGTACATAGACGAATGGGTTTGATAACCGAAAGCGAGGCCTTCCCCCCTCGGCGACCTGTTTTCTTCATTCTTCTGCTCTAACTTCGCCGCCTTCCTGGCGTCCCATTCCGTTTTCTCTACATCGAGGCGCCCTTCAACGACCTGCGCCAATCCCTTCTCCGAAATGGCCACGGAGACAGGATAAACAGGATGAGATATTATTATTCGGAATTCTATAGATTAATTCGCTATCTTCCACGAGATGCTCCTTATTAACTCATAGGTCAATAAGGGCTATCGAATATCCATGTTTATCTCAAGATTTTCTAAAATGGAGACGTTAGAATGTTATTTGCGCGAGTCAATTTATTTTATTAAATTAACATCCTGGATCATAAAAGCTGACCATGTGTCTTACTTCACTATATTAGGTCGTTAAAGTATTCAGCCTGAAGGTCGGTCCTCATCCCCTCTAATATTCGCTATAATGAGGCTAACTATGCAAGATGAGGGGTGAGGTAGTTTGGCTTTGCTTTTCTCACCGAGCCAACAAGTTTTAAGTAAAAAAAGTCCACGTAAGTGAAGCACAATGACTCTGCGAGTAACACTTCTGTAACATTCGATAAAGAGACACCGTAATCAGTACCATTATTCTGCATCACTCATACCTCCGTAGCTTTCATATCATGACAGCCATGTCAAGACAGGGTAGTAAGAAAACAATATTCGATAAATTCAACATGCTTCTTTCTCTGTATACATCGAAGCATACTTCAACATGCTCACGAGGACCTAAATATTTTCCTGATGAACTCATAGCTATTCAAACAGAGCGTTTTATTTTAAATCACCCCTTTCAAACCGCTCCTATGAGTGAGCATTCAACGATTTTACAGAACCTGAAGTTTCCCGTACCATTTCCCACCCATATTCTCTATTTTTACAGAAAATTTAACTCCGCTTCATCCTTTACAAAGAATGCACTCTTTGCCCGTGCTCCTGAAGCACCTTCCTCACCTTATTCGGACGGTATCAGCTTTAATCTACATCGTTTGTGTCATTCGTTTTTATAGAATATTTAACTAACTACTTCGAACTGACTTCGAAGGGATGGCTGTAAACACCATTTAGATGATATACTCTTCAATATTTTCTTTCCTTCGGACCGCTGCGCACGAGAAAGATGTGACCAGCACTCCAACAAAGTTCTTTCTTCAGAAGAAAGAATCTCGTGAAATATTACACAAGATGAAAGGTACCTTCCTTACGGTGTCATTTCCAAGAATCCCACACAACCACAATCACAATTGCCATGCGTTACAGATTCTATTTCACAAAAATATCACATAATTCCCAATCAGATGTTCTTTTGGTAGCTGCTCATATGTCTGACAGCGGAGGGCAAATTATTTCCGGCGGGAGAGTACATGAAAATCTCCAAAATACTTCTCGTCCCGTAATTTCAGAGCATGGATTGAAATTTGACCGCCCTGATGTGTTGGCATTATAAATATTGGAGAAGTCTCGACGGGAAATTAAGCCGAGTATGAGATAACTCACGAAATGCTTTCTTCAAATGCTCAGAAGAGAAAATGTCCACAAATTTTTATGGAAAAAATATATAACAAAAACATCGACGCTATCTTTGCTCCAGTGTTTTCTAAAATTTTGATCAGAAACTATCTATACGTCTCTTTAATAAACGACAATTACAGGAATCACATTAATTTAAGGGGAGTCAATTTTTCATTGAAAGAATGTATCTCCTAACTATATACACATATGAGAATTCCACACGGATTTTATACTATTCACTAGAAATTTGAATAACTGGTGCCTGTAATAAAAAAATATACACTATGAGAATTCTAAGGATAATCAATCGTTAAAAATCAATCACCTAACGTGAAAACTCTTGCATTACACATGGTAACCAGATCGTGCTCTTTCTTAAAGTCATTCCTCAGAAATATAAGTAAATCTGAATTTCGACATTAAATCTTCCAAGTTCCACAAGCAAGAATTAAATGTTCAAAGAAGACGTTTGTTGAGTTTACGCAGTTTCTAGCACAACTTAGCTTACATACATCCACCGCACCTTGACGTAGGTGCAGCACCGAAATTTTCTTTCAAAGCTTAATAAAGCGAAAGGAAAATAAAGCAAGAGACCAAAACTCATTAAACCGGAATACCTGCAGGAAAATATGACGACAGAATAGCTACAAGACCAACTGTCGCAAAATGAGTTAGGGATAGCCCCTAAGACATAACGTCACATTGTAAAACAGGACAGTTAATCGTAGTAGAAGTAAAATTTATAATTAACTTCTGACGGAAAAATTAAACGATGATCCAACAGCTAGGTATTTCAAGCGATTTCAGCTTGTTGACGGTTAGAACCGCAATCAACTGGTTAAATCTCTAAACTTTAATAAAGGACCTACTTGGCAAAGAAGTGAAAGCATTTGAAACTTTGTAGACTCTTTAATCCTCCGCTCACACAATCAAGAGGATTTCCCATCATATTAAAGCGAAATTAAAACGGGAGAACATGACGTCAAATGAAGGCTGCATCGGCTCGAGAATAAGAAGCGCTGACGGAATAAGTACCGGTCGTCCTCAGTGGACGAACCACATACTCGAAGCAAACCTTGATCAAAGATTTACAGCTATTAAACCAACAGAAACCATACATCACTATAAATTATAATATCAGAAATTGAATATCACAATTAATTTCAATTATACTCTGATACCATTTAATGGTATACATTTAAAAACATACGGCTATAAGTTAGGGTGAATACCAGGCAGAATACTTCCTCCCCTCACATAAGTCGACCCTATGATTTCATAATTGTATTTGTATTGTATACCTTGTGTTATTTTAGGGCATATATTGTAGTTATTTTGGGGTATATATTGTGTTGCTTGGTTGATTATGATGTAGGATTGATGTTTATTATGTATACGGTTGCCACCGTGGAATAGATTCCACACCGCAGCCTTTTCAGTGATAATAATAATAACTTTTGTAATTTTTAATAACCTTAATATAATCTCTTTCTTTTTTTCTTTTACTCTCTCCTTCAACTTCCGCAGGTTTGTGTGGAAACATTTTTTTCTGATATAAAAAAATGTTTTTTTTTCCTCCACTAAACCATTCTCTTTTTCCTTCCTTTATTTTTTATTCTACTGGGCTTCTTAAAATCTGTATATGTTGTAGTTTAAAGTATGATAATGTTATATATCCATGTTTGTACATTTTTTTCACAAGGTTTAAGGGAGGTTCCTGGTTTATCCCGTCAAAAAAATCGATTTTTTTTATTGTTTTAAAAAATAGTAGAACATATAAAGAATATACTTCGAAATTTTAAGATCTTTATACGTAATATCAACTAAATTACAGCCAATTTCTTAAGCCTATACAGCTGCGCGCGGATAGTGGAAGTGGCGGTCAACCCTCTTACGGTTCTCTCTCAGCGAGTACTTGAGGAACAGATGTTTTATGGCTTAGACCCTTCATATTTTAAGAATACTTCGGGTGCCTTAAACACACAACTTAACTCTTAGGTACAAATTTTGGTAAAATACATGTTATACATGTTACATATTATACGTGGTGCCGATGTTGAGATACGGAACTCTGTACACCATACTGATCTCTGATATTCGTTTTGAAAATGTATGATGCCTCTTTCATTTGGCCATATGAGTCATAAATGTACCCTATGTCTATCTGAAGATTTCGATCCTGTAAACAACTGCTTTAACTGCATGGTTTTGCTCTTTGGGCTGTTTGGAGAATGAAAAGAAAATCTCGCCTCAGCTCAGCGTCTCAACTCAAGAGTTTAAGCAGATTATATGATTGTTGAGTATTCTTTTCTACACTATTTATGTTTTGAGGGCATCCGTTTCTTCTCTCTCTCGTAATATGAAAGGTCCAGAGATACCTTGATGTAATAAAAGTTAGGCGCAGTATGATTCCTTGCAAGGATTCTTCCGATTCTTCTTTCTAAGTGAAGCCAGTTTTAGAGAAATTTTTGGATGCTTAAGTCGTAGTTTCTCATGTTTTTAGTTAAACCGTACGATTCCTTATCCGAAAGGAAGAAAGAACCAAAGTTTTCGTGAAATAAGACCCCGGAACGTAAGTTTTACGGCAATCAATACGCAGAGAAAAAAGAAGAAAAACTGGTAGAAAGTGCAATTGATAGGTAACTATGCACTCTTACTAATGAAAGTGTGGGTCCTACGCATTTTAACAGGATTATAGAATTTTCAACAGTTTTCGGTGCACTTGCAGAAAGGCTTATTGGAGAGCATACACAAAATACCAACACGAGATCAACTATTTGGCGCCTGGTTCCGAAACACCCTGATTCCGGCAAAAAAATAGCGAACTCGCCGCCTACATAACTGCAGATGCTTTATACGAAGGTTACTCTGCTGTAATTAAAATAATTAAAGAATTAGACATAGAAATGGGGCAGAAATTCAAGAATAACGCCGACATCTATGACCGCGAGAGGTTGGAGAGGCAGGAGCGCCGAAGCTTGAGCAGTGCGATGGAGAATCGAATAATTCGTATAGAGAAGAAAATGGAGCTGAATGACTTCAAAAAATTCGCAAAAAGTTTGCTATATGCACTAGGTATATTAGATAAGGAGTTAACAATCGTAAGTTTATTCTTTATGGTAGATATTCATAACAAAAACTTTAAACTCGTTTTTCTCGAAACAGTGTTTTTGAAATTGGTGTGCACGATAACTCAAAATTATCAATTATTATTGTTAAAAGTGAAGGAAAAATTTTTCATCAAAATCGAAATTTTCACTCTAAAAGGCATTTTCATAATTTTAAAAAATTGTTTAATTTTAGAGGTTCATCGAATAGATAATTTTATATTCTATAAGAAAAAATTGGTTTTCATAATTTGAACGGATATTGTAGACGCTGGAATGCACACCAATTGGCAACGCCTGCGCGAACGCCCTGCAGATATCCTATGATATATACGATAAATTTAGTTCACCTTTAATGAAAAAATGTTTTACATACTCTCAAAGGTATAATATAGGTATGTACTAGCTTAGAAAGCTATATATTTTACCGATATTGTAGACGCTAGAATGCACACCAATTGGCAACGCCTGCGCGAACGCCCTGCAGATATCCTATGATATATACGATAAATTTAGTTCACCTTTAATGAAAAAATGTTTTACATACTCTCAAAGGTATAATATAGGTATGTACTAGCTTAGAAAGCTATATATTTTACCGTTTTTTTTTAAAGAAATTTCCAAAAAAACTCTTAAATTTCGCCCTTCTAAACCAGGCGCCCCCCTTAAATAGAAGAAGGGACTCTCAAGTCCCAATGTCGTACAATAAAGACGTTTGTATTGTAATGTAAAAACTGCTTGAATACTTTACCGTAAATTTAAACAGGAGATTTAACTACTACCAGGGACATAATTCATTCCTGATTAGGCGCAAATAATTTCCAATTCCACAAAGTAGCGTTCGATCTCAGAAAAAGCCCGAGACGATTTAGTACTGAAGGAAAACGTTTTGCGATCATATTTACGATTTCTTACGATATCATTGATAAAAAGTTTTCTTTATAAGAGAACAAGCATTGCGGCTGAAAAAGAACCATAAATTTTGCTCTAATTATTCGGTTTGACTGGAGGTAAAACTTTTCTTTGACCCGAGAAAAACTCAATTTCAAAATTTACAATGAGATTAGCAAAGAATCCTTAGCTCAGGCATAAACTTCCTTCCTAATAACACAAAACCCACTACTACCCATGATGTATTTATACAAATTTAAGTGTAATCCGCGATAAAGAGAATTCTATTTCTCATAAATCGAAATGCATCAGCTCTGAAACGGAGCAACTGAATAATCTAAGAGAACGAAAAAGCATTTCTCTTTAACATCGAGAGAAAAACAAAACCGAATACGTTAACCCCAGAGGATAATGTCAAGATGTCTAACCTGAATTATCCATTTGCGCATTTAAATTCACAGAGAACTCCCAAAGCACAAAGAGGGTTATTCATCCGAGGCGGAGCATAGAAAAAGGGAAAGCAAGACGAACAAAATTAGCAAAAATAAAGTATCGCGAAACGCAGGGAAATTCGCAAAAACTTTCCTCATCAATTGGCGTCTATACAGACTCGAATCAATAATGCAATTCAGATGACTTCTTTGTGCCAAGAGAAAAAATTATGGACCTACTTAAGTCTTAAGCGGTCCAATATTAAGTTTCCGCCGAGATCTAAGTTAAGCCTACATTTACAGTTCGTTTTCCGTTGGGACGGGCAGAAAAATTAATAACCGAAGTAAAATTTTACGTGTGCAGGTACCGCATAGTACTGGAAAAGTTTCTCGCTTGGGTATGTGGTTTGCCAAATTTTTGCTCCGATTTACCATATTCCAACATTTGGAAATATCCACACTGAAAAATTCTCCATAAGACGCAGCAAAAACCCTGATGCTGATTCCCGATGCTAAACCCGGGCCCCGACGATGCATACTTAAATACTGTACAGAGCATACGTAAATACCCACAACTCCCGAACTCGTTCTCTTAGCGAAAGACAACTCTGGAACTTCGTGCTGACATTGATGAAGTTGAGAGTTTTGAACTTGGTGCGGAATTTCTCACCCTATACTAACCGATCATGCGATCATCAGGAGCTACTGGACAAACTAAGCGGTCGGTGGCGATGGGCATGGGCGACAAGAGAAGTGTGCATCGGCGCGCAGTTTTGAACGAGACCTGCAATCCTGCATCCAATTCAGCCTTTTCGGTGAATCTGTGAATTTCTCAGAACTAGTATATTTCATTAAAAACGCGCATACAAGTCAAGTATGCATCAATAGTATTATTCAGCAGAAGCTATGATACATCTTCGGCTAAACCCTTACAAAATCGCTCTTTTTAAGTACATCAGAGTGCCACAATCCTCCACGGAATCTACGCATTAAAAGCATGTTTTTCGTCCAATGCTTACTGCTACCAAGATTTTAAACTTCTATCAATTACAGTAAAATTCAAACCTAACCTAGATACTCACACAAAATTTGGGGAGAAGAAAAATTGAGAAAATCTAATAAATACGAGAAAAGATAGCTTAACCATTACCGAGCAAAATAATATTTTACTGTAATTATGATTTTCTTAATAGCTATATTTCGGAAAAATGTTCCCTACGTTGACCATAAATCACGCTTTCTTCAATATTTTGTTACCATGCATTTAAATTTTTCTGCACTAATTTGACATGTATGACTCCGTTTTGCGTAGCTTACCGATCTGTGATCAACCCAAAGACCTGGGGTGGATTAACAACTAATTAGACTAAGGCACGTGCTTAGGGCCAAAGAGGGAACTACAGAGTTGGGAAAAGAAAGCAAAGAATGAAAATTTTTACAACCAATAAAACTAGTGAGAATAGATCATTATGTTCTGCTCCTTGGCACACCAGCATGGTACACCTTGGGGTTATTTTGCTAGATGTACCACAAGGGCAAATAGGTCTACTGGCACAGTGCACTCTAACCTCAGTAACGTAAATGTTGAAATTTCCTTGAAAAAGACCAAAATGAATTAATTGAAGAGATCGCCCTTTTTGCCCAAAATGCGGACCAGAAAAATATGACGTGATGGCAACCTATCTTTACAGGAATACTTCGAGTACTCTCTAGATATCCCATTTTCAGCTTTGGCAAATAAAAAAAACTGGATAAGATCCCTAGTTATTCTAAGGTCTGAGGTGCATACTTAAAAATTAAAGAGGCAAAGAACACTTCCCTATTCTTTTCCGGCATACCAGGAATAAAAAGTTGGCATATCCTGGTTATAACGCTATCCCGTTCATAACGCGGCTTTCAGTCGTTACCTGAAAAGCGTCTTCAGCGAGTTCTACTGTATTATGTTATCATATTAATACATTTTTATACTGGTATATCTGGTCAAACAGGTCAACAACTCAAATGGACTCAATGCAGAAAGGAAGGGGCACCAAGATTGGTCCGTGGGCAGTAGTGAGCTTTCATCCGTCCCCGACAATGACTCATACATTAACGATGACAGACCGATGTAAGTGAACGCACATCAATCACCGAAAAATGGATAATATCGTGACCAAAATATCACAAAATAAACTAAAATAAATCATTTTTTGTAAGTTCTTAAAGCATTTATCATATTGATTACGCTTAGTATCTAATGCACGAACGGTTTAAGTACTTACTTATCTTCAGTGATTCAGAAGAATGATCGAGACTATATAGACGATAGACTGAGAATCTTTCAGAGAATGACTAAGTAGGCTTGCAAGGCGTACCTCCAAAATTTATAAATACGTTGATTAAAAGTTTGAAACCATAGCTATTTACAGGTCCTCTTCAATCTCGGAATAAAACGCCTGTCTTCAAAACTCTATTACTATCAACACCGTCAACACAATTGGGCTACATTTTGCCATGGCAATCACTATGATTCCTACCATTCTGCGATCGTTAGCAAAATAACAAAATACTCCCTCGCAGTTGACGAAGACATGCCTTACAGGCGATGGTGTGTGCCTCCATGCCATCGACAATCACTTCACCTATATTTCGCGATGGATTTCTTCGCACGTGTGCCGTTTTGCCCACAAAAATCTCAATTCCGCGTATCTCGACATTATAGTAAGTTTCCAGCTGAGACGCCATTTTGTTTTCACAGTACGCAACAATGCTTGGTACTATTCAAATAAAATTGCCACCGTAAAAGGTCAATCACACTGACATCACTAACACTTTAATAAATAGAGCGAGTTTACTAGAAAGGAGTGAATTCGCATGCGAGTAGCTAGTAAATTCGCTCAAAGTCATTGAGCCACGGAATAGTAATCGAGTAATTGACAAGCTATGGGTCTCAACGATGAATTGCACCTACTCTACTACTGTTGCGCAATACTACCATTTTTGGAAGAAAAGTGTAAGTTTTGAAATTACCCCGTATAAATTGTATACTCCACTGCAACTCGAATCTGCCGACTAATACATTCATCCATGATAAAACAAAACGGGTGCGATACCAAGCACAGTCCTTCTTAGACGTATACAGAGCATGTATCGCTCCTAAGTTCGGTACGAAATGATATTTGCGTCATTTATAGTGAGCTGATCGAGTTTCGACGAAAGAGAGGCCATCCAAGGGAGGGATGGAGAAAATGAAAGAGGCAGTGAGAGCCCAAGGGAGCTTTACTTCCACAGCGATGATTTCGAATGTCATCCTCGATGGCGAACACATATTTCAAGTGCAACATCTTCGCAACGATGGTCCGACCTTTATTTTTCAAAAAAAGGAGAGCCAATCGAAGCAATTGTCGCATCTAAGAATTCGAACGGAAAAACATGAAGAGGATCTATCAAAAAATTCCTATCAAAATTCGTCGACTCGTGGTGCATGGAGTTTGAAATGTTCGGCTCATAAACTTTTTCCAGCTCTTTAAATTGCCTACCCTTTCGGCATAGCATGAGCATACATATATGCGCAGCGATTGAATAGGAACATATTTCACAGTGAAATTTAAGTAATGCTCACAATAACCCTCGTCTTTTCCTCATTTACAGCTTCATCTACATTCAAGTATTTCAAGCGGCCTAGAAGTTATGCGGTATCAGTTACCACCAAAAAGATCCTCGAAATGTATGGCGAAAATTTCATAAACCGAACACGAGGAATTATAATCAATCATTTCAGTTAGCGCAAAGTATTCTCCATAGAAAACTGGAATAATTCTCTCAGGTTGAGGAAAGCCTAGGAGCGAAAATTATTTTTGATTCCAAATAAAATTGTAAGAAAAATAAAATCCACCGCTTCGGCCTCATCTTGGTGGTAGCTCTTCATGATGAGAGAGGAATGAAATGGTGGGGCATCTGCTGCAGAAGGATCATGGGAGTTCTTTTAACATTTCTCCACAAAGGGCGTTCTATGAACTGTTACGAACAATTAGAAATTTTTAAAATCCTTTCAAACCCTTCTATAAAGATTATTGACTCTTTGATCATCACCTTCACTCATACAATTCCCCAATCCATTCCTCCACCATGCAAACTCTGTCTCCTTTCCTTCACCCTATTAAACCCCTTCTCCTCCACTTACTCCCTACTCCCACTTCCCTCACCTACCTTTATATATGAGACTGTCTTGTTTTTATCTACCTGATGATGACGTCATGCTTCAGAACCTAGGCCGTGGAAGATTAAAATTGTGATAACGTGTAAAAGTTGTTTTTATTCTTTTTCATAGGAAATAGTGAATTCAATTCTTCGCTTAACCACCTGCGAGACACTCCTAAGCAAAAATTAAATTTAGACGCATTAAGATCAACAACAGAAGATAAAAAAGAACAACACATTGCCTATTCATCCCAGACTTTGTTCCTCGCTTGCCAACAAAATCGCGGATGATGCCTTTTGAACGCCTTCGTGGGAATCGAAGGCCTTTCTTTCCTTTACAAACTTCATTTTTAAAGATGACCGGAAATCGCACAGAGCCAGATAAGATGGGTGATCCAGTACCATGGTAGTCCACAACTCAGAATTGCGTAATACTAGGTAAAGCGTCAGTACATTTTCAGTGCAACAAAATCTTTTTTCTCCGTATTTCTGTTCGAACGCCAAGATTTCTAGTATACATGCGACTCAAAACACTCCAGAGTTAGTCGGCATTCACCGATTGGCCTTTTAACATGACTTTCTCATAAATAATTCCTTAAACGGTAAGCGGTATTAATGCGTACTTTTCTGTTTCGAATCTCCTGGACTTCCTTCAAGTTATGGATGTTGTTAGGCGTGGCTCAAACTGGAAGTACCGAACCATTTTCAATTCTTGACGCGAAGTCGACAACTACCCGGCCCTGGTTTTCATTTTTGTGCGGTTCTCAATATTTTGATCGTCAGTCAGTGAACGCAGCACAAAGCGAGCGTCGACCTGAATATTCCGTTCGAGTGAGATGGACCGTTGATGTCTTGATGCCTTTTTCATGAGCCTTGAAGACACCTAATCTGGAATAAATTCATACACCGTTTGAAGATTAACTTAAGTCGAACTGTTACTAATACTAACTCGTGGCTTTACTTAATCTCAATCGTCCTATTTTAAATCACCGAAGAACTTTTCAGCAAGCACGAGATATAAGAGATAAATGGACGCCAAATTCCTTGAAGGAGTTAGTATACAGAGATACCTCGGCTGACGAAGATAATTCGTTCCGGATTCTTTTCCATTAGCCGATACGTTCTCTTCTCCTTGTCTCGAACATGAACAACAAAGTTGGGTTGGTGAGTTTCCCCAAAGTGATGTGATCAGCTCATTTCTTTGCCACACATACAAGCAGAAAAGATAAGATACTGCTCAACTGTTCATGTTTGCTGCTTTATGTTAGTGCGCGCATCTACTAAAACATTCTTTAGCCGAGTCCGAAAAAGAGCAAAATATCTACGCTATCAGAGACATTCGTTAGCTGAGGTATCACTTTATTAGTATTAATATCATTTAATTCATAATTACAGGTTAGTCCATTGAAAAATATTCCTCGTAATACTGAGGAATTGCCGCTAATACAAGGAACATTAAGAAATGAAATATAATGGGTGTGAAAAATATCCTTGGCTATCCGCACTTGGATATATCCGCACGGCTCTTCCGTGCTTTGTTATTCACCTTTCCCTAATCCTAATGAAATATAAAGTTGGCGCAACTGAATTCGTCAGAATGTTTTTATTTCATAGTTCTATAATTTCTCCAGTTCCAGAGTTTACTATCAAAAGGTATGCGGGTATTCAACATTCCAGGCGCTGGCGATAAGCATTCCTTAAAGAGAGGCCTCGATTGAACATATTTCCCACGAAACAAACTTTTCCATACAAGCAGTCTATCGAAAAAGGAGAAATATATCTCAGAGATATTTGCCTAAATTGATACTGAACAAATCGCACCGCAATACGCTGCGATGTAAGACAAACGTGGAACACGAAGCAGATGGTCTTCAACTAAGGCGAGAGTTTTGAAATCAAACGAAGAAATACGAGCAGAGGACAGAAGAGATCGAAGAGGCACACAATCGCAACGTGTTCCCGTGAGCAAACATCCCTCACGGGTCAGCCACAAATTCTACTTTATCACTTATCTCCGAATAACCACTTTCCCAGCAGAACACTTCTAGTCACGCAAGGACCCCATACGGAGCCTCGAACCAAAAATAAATAACCGATCAAAACGCAACAAATAAATAAAAATTCTGAAATAGGAAAGGTTTGAGGAGAAGAAATAGCGAGGGCAACTACGAAAATGCTAATTATGAAAGAACTTATTAGATACGTTTTACTGATTACTATTACTATTGGTTCATTATATTTTTTCCTAGGTCTTCAGGCACGCAAAACAGAAGTCTATATGGAGCGAAATACTCGGCCAAGGACCGAACCGTGACATTATGAACCCAACCCGGCCTGAACAGAAAAAAATCGCTCTCAATCCCAGCCAGATCCTGAACTATTCGTAAAATCGCCCATGAACCAGTCGCTACTTTTACATTTGGAAATACTTCTTTTACCCCTTCTTCTTTCAGTAATACCAAAATATATGTAGAAACAAGAGTAAAGGAAATAAATTTTAAAATGTTGTAACAATTCATGGTAAAACAGTTTTCGTTAATATCGTAAATAATTATAGCGAAAAAATGTGTTAGTACTTAATTTTGGTATATGGATAATAATTTGATTCCGAAAGACTACTTTTTGACTTTTCTTTTCATATTTAGAAGTAAAAAATTTATTAATATTTAGCGGAGAATAACAAATTAACAACTCAAAACGGCTTCATGATAAAATTCTTTTACTACACCACACAAGAATTTTATCATGAAGCCGTTTTGTATTTATGAATACCACGAAGTGAAACCTGAGTCTGTTTCGTTTAAATTAACAACTCATCAACCGGATGATAAAGTTAAAAAAAAGAAATTTTGAAAACAAAAAAATATGACTTGGTAAAAGGGACACCAAGAGTAAAATGAGAAATAAAAATTATAATAAAAATAAAGTAGCGAACATAACCAAACGCTGAAGCCGTTTTAGAGAAAACAGAAACCAAATTATGACGGTAATTTCTATAAGCAAAGAAAAAAAAATGTTTTTAACGATGGTTTTACCTCTTATCAGAATCTAATCTATATAAAATCGTGATTTTTCGTGTCACAGGTCACCATCTTCTGTGTTCATAAGTTTTATAGAATAAAGAAGACTTAATATAGTCTAAACATAGTGTACCAACTTAAAAGGCCTACGCCCCTATAAAAGAACCTAAAACTATTACAAATATATACAGTAAAACCTCGTTAACACGTACTCGCTTAACACGAATTTCACTATAACACGAACGCAAACTACGGTCCCGGCACGGATACATTGCGTCTTATGGAATTTTATTCGTTTAGCACGGAAATCGGTTAGTACGAAACTCGAACAAATATCTCGGTCACGCACTGAGGATTTCTCGCTTAAAGCGAACCGTCCATTTCCAGTAGCAAATAAGGTGTGCAGAAGAAAGAAAACAGAAGCAATGCAAAAGCTGTTACAAGAAATTGAAGAATTAAATGATCAACCAAATGAAATTAGTAAGTTCTACAAATATGTCAAAAGAATGACAAAGGAAGGATACACGGCGCTTTTGGGCATGTATAGGGATAAATAGGGCAAGATGCTTGGAGATAATGGCAAAATAGTGAAAAGTAGACAGAGCATTTTAGCGAGCTGCTGAATGAATGAGATGGCGGGATGGAGTGGAGGCAGACCTGGCTGCTGTGGGTGTAAGAGGATGGAGAGAGAATGCCATTATTAGAGAGGACTGGAGGAAGATTGTAGAGGAGGCCAAAGCCGACAGAAGGCTGTAGCGCCAGAAGAAGAAGAAGTATATTTCCAGCGACGCGCTAAGATTTTTTCCGAAAATTATTGGGTCGGTGATAGCCATTGATTGTGGATGGTCCAAATGGTATCGAAAAGTGATAACCAGGAAGTGATTGTCAAACATATATCCTATACCGCACAGTGCTATATGATACAGCATTCCCATTTTTATCAGTCGTATTACGCTTACTGTTCCTTGAAAGGGCTCAAAACTATCTCACGCCAGCTTACGAGGTACTGCAATCTGAAGAGGACATGATCCTACCAAACTACGATAACTGACTCGAAAACATCCTCAAAGTGTTCTCAAAACACTGCAATTTTTATCGCTACCGTTTGCAATACGAATGCTTTTCTCAGACCCTCTCCAAAATGAATAGGAGAAGATTTTAGTATAAGGCATCAGATATGCTGCTGTGCGTCAGATAAAAACAACAATTATAAAATATTTACTTGGGAAGTACCATCGTATCACTTGGGAAATTGTTCTTGGTAACGAGGATATGATAAGCAAAATTGAAGTTATCGAGTCTGTTAGAGGACTTTCAGTGAGTTCACGACTATTTTTCAGGTCGGAGGTCTTCCTCTAATGGTGAAGTAAAGGATCTGTTCATCAGTAGTCTTACATAATTTGGAGCGTTTCTTACACATAAGGAGCAAACGTGTGCAAACTAGTATTAATCTCCAAACAAAGCTCCGGATTTTGGACGAAGCGGAACGCGGAGCTTGTAGTAAAACTTAGATTACTCATTCGTTTGGTATTCCGAAATCAACACTCTCTACAATAATAAAGAATCGAGAAAAATTACGACAAGTCGCTGCGTCGGGCAGCATATGACACAAAGCTAAGCGATTACGCATAGCTCGTCATCAAGATGTCGAGGAAGAATTGGTGAAGTGATTTAAACATATGCGGTCAGTGGATATACCATTGAGTGGAACCATTCTGCAGGAAAAGGCAAATTCAATTGCTTGGAATCTTGGAATCGGCTTGGGAATCTTTTCCTGGGAAGCATATTAAAAGTTGCTTAGAGAGAGCATGAAACCGCTTGTAGGTGGATCCAACCGACGAAGGAGCCGGCGCAAATGACACGCCCGAGGAGTGGGAGTTGTTGGAGACAATTATGCCGATCGAAGTAAGCCATGATATGGAAAGCGAATTAGTTTTCTTTGTATTTTATTCTTAATTGTTTTTGATTACCCTGAATGGATTAAAATTCGGAGATTACGTAGAAGCCGATGATCACGTTGCCGTTTGTGGTTTACCTGAAGAAGCTAATGAAGTTGAGGAATCTTCAGATGAGAGTGAAGATGAACCTATGGAGTCACCCAAACGTGCTGAAGTCATATCCACTCTTAGCGTCCTCGAGCGCTATGCGGCCACAGCTATCGTTTCAGACAATTTTTCAAGTTGTTTGGAGAGCATGTCATTTGAATGTATTCGTAATATGCGCCCTGTGCTTCGGCAACAAAATATTCTAGATTTTGTCAGGCCTAGTGAAAATTAAATAAATATGATACCAATATAGGAAACGGGTAAGGGTGACTTAGCTCAAGATGGTGCGCACCCAGAAAAATCCCAAGGAAGAATGGACTTGAAGAAAGTCTGATGGGACCGGGAATCGAACCCGGACCGATGGGGTCCGTTGAGCTATCCCTGCTATTGAGCAGAATTATCAATGATCAATGATATCAATTTATGTTTGCTCTTTATAACTTATTGTTAGATAATACATTTGATTGTATTTGTATTTGATTTGAGTAATGAATGTCTATCTGAAATAGGCTAGACGAGTTTGCATAATTTTCGTCGTGATTTCCCTAACGCGAATTTTTTAACACGAACTCTCGATTTTGCGGTCCCTACGAGTTCGTGTTAACGAGGTTTTACTGTGTATATATAAAACTCTTCTTTCTTTCCCAACTAATATTCAGGCACAATAGACTGCTAGCCTTACCCGGCCCATGGATATATGCCCATGTAGAATTAAAATGCAAAATAGAAGCCCAATTTATATAAAATAAGTATACCAATACAAAAATAGTTAATGACGAATTAAAATATATATTCATAAGTCCCACTGCAATCTTAAAGTTCGTCTAAGTTAACTGGTTTAAGTCATAAGGTGATAAGAAGTCTCTAAATGAAGCGACATATTTGCAATAACTATGATACCATTACTATGACACATAACCATGATAGAGGTGTTTATAAATATAATTGGGATAAATCCCTAAGGTTTCCAGGACAAGCTCCGAATTACCTACGCATGCTCGATCATGAGACCGTAGACGACCGAGATCCCAAATCCTTGCTTAAGATTAAGAGTTTAGCTGATTACAACTGAATTTTGATTAACTTCCTTCAAAATAATTTACGATATGTTTTAGATATTAACGCCATTCACAAGGCGTATTTTGAAGTCCTTTGTAAATAAATTGATGAGTATTCATCGGTTCATCACAAAGAAAAGTCATTCGTCGCAAACAAATGACATCACTGTTAGCTTGATGTTATAAAGACTTTTTTAATTTCTAATTCCGTGGTTTGCGACACATGTGACGATTAAGCTAACACGCATGCGCAGGGCAAAGGAATCTAGTTCCGATCCTGAGACTGGCACTGCTGCTTATGAACTGGATCATGAGTTCCGAAAGCGGATCTTTTCATCAGGAGTCGTGCTTCCGCAGACATGGAAATCTGTCTCAATGAATAGCGGCAATCGCGAATTGATTCCCGATTGTCTTAGTTAACACATTGAGTGATTTATCTTTCGTGCTGCCAGCATTTGTAAAAAAAACCCTGAAAAGTAGCCCTACAAAAAATCTATTGATTCCGTTTTACTGATTTTTAGTGAAGGGACGATTAATCGAAATCAGGAATCGGTTAAATCGGAACTCTTTCTGGTATCGGAATCAGCATCGAAATAGAAGAATTTTTAAGCGAACTTCCGATTGCTAATTGGGAATTTTCGCCTAAAACTCAATCATCCATTTCTGATACTTATTTGCATTTCTGATGATTAATGATAAATAAATACCTTTTAACCGTTAAACTAAAATTTATAGATCTTAATAGGGACTAGTAATCATGGTATTTAACGAGAATTTATTTTACTTATTCTTGTGTATAAATAGAACCTTAGAATTTCTACCCAATTCTCGAATGTTCCATAAAGGCCAGTTTCAGCTCAGAATATAATTTTGTTTTAATCTCTTTTTTACATTCTTAAATAATTTGTTTAATATTAAGTTGTTAAAAAGTATAAAATAGGTAATATAAAACTAAAACGAAATGAAATTATTGTTTTTAATTTTAGGACTTAAATGTTACAACTCGTTGGTTTAAATAGGAAAATTGTTCCCTTTATTGTTTAAAACATTTATCCTAGTCTTTCGATTAAAATGATATCCCTCTCTATTTTATAACCTTTACATTAATGATTCTACTAAATGTTTTATAAAGACATATACTGTATTTAGTATCTGCTTACCAAAGCAAAGATGAATAGAAATAATGAATTTTACTCATTGAAGGTATCGGAATCGGAAGTTTATAGTAGTATTGCGATTGTATCGGAATTGGTAAAAATGTTGGCATCATCCCATCTCTATTGAAAATCTATACCAATCAACGCTAGCAGGGCTCTCTTCTAAATCCATTACGTAAATTATGATTTAAGAATAATCAAGGCATTACAGTATTCCTAATTTCAAATCGAAATAGGCTAAGGAAGAGAGATTGGACTGTATCAGAATGTAATAATCTGAAGTCACCTCGCCGGCTTCTATTTTTCTTGAATGAACATACGCTGTTGTACACTGGTGGTTCTTCGTCTTCATGGAGAGAATGTCGATAAAAGCAGCGAGGTAAATGAAGGCGGAAGAAAGAACGAAGTTTGAATCTTTCCGCGCTGACTTGGGCAGGCCTTCGAGAATGGACATAATCCATCGCCGCCGTCCCAAGCCATTCCCTGAGAAACCACTCCGAAATTAGATCCGTGCCTCAAGTGAAGATAAGGGGAACGAACGACGTCACAGACTCCACGGTCGAAACAATCTTTTATAATCAGTCCACGCTAAGGGGCGATTTTGATCGACCCGTGAATGGCTACGGAGGAAGACCGCTTCAATGTTAAAAACTTTACGAAGAACCGCAGAAAAAACGTCCGTTTAAAAAATCGTCTTTTCTTTCTTTTCAAATCTGGTTTTGCGCAAGTAATAAAGGTCCGCGCACTTGGAAGCATCAATATTAATTTCACGAAAAATTCTCTGGAACGTAAAATGTTCTAAGCGCGCTTTTTTTTGGAAGTTTTGCATGATGGAGATTCTTGAGGATTGAAAACTCAACTGTAAAGAAAAAAACTGCTTCATTCAAATAAATTGATCTCAAACGCCGCTATGCACTGGCAAAATAATAATTCCTATAAGGAACTGTACATTTACCAAAAGTAGATTTTCTATTGTTAATACGGCAGTTCCCTACACTATATCGGAAGTAAGATACAGCCAGTAATTATCATGGTTGATTCGCGTTGAGCAAAATAAATGTCTGTATTCGAATAGATAAATATGCATTTATTTTTACATTCCTCAGATGTTTTCAATGTTCTACTCCTTGTAAATACTCGATGAAGTCGAGCTACAAGACGCTGAAAAACGATTTGAACTGGTAGATCCGGAGTCCCTTTGCTTTAAGTCAAAACATAGTCAAACTCGCAGTAAATGGAAAAGACGCGGCCGAAGGTTTTCTTCTCCGACACTTGAAGGTTACACTGAAAATAACAGTAAATTGCGTCACGACAAGGTAACAACGCCGCGTAACAACATAATAGAGGCTCTTCCTTTGCATTGGGTATTTCCTCGGAATTAAAAAACTCACTTCCGGGAAACCTCCACTGGAAAGAATATCAAAATGGAAAGGCACTCATAAAAACATGAGGCCAATTACGAAAGGAAAGGGTTCATTTCGGCATTAAATTTCTTCAAAGAATCTGTAATACTACATTCTTATGCCAATCAATTGGTAAGATTTCTTACGATGCATGGAGATACATACATTCAACCCAGAAAAAAATATATATCTCCAACGAAGTCTATGTAATCAAACGTAAATTAACAGAAATCCAGACCTATATGAACAATACACAATGTATAAATATAGCCATGCACGGAAAGTTGCTTGGCTAGGAGTAATCCCGTGGAGAAACGGGTATGAAAAAAGTCTGACAAAACCGGGACTCGAGCCCGAGTTTTCCGCTTACCGGGCGAATACTCTGACTGGCTTGGTATTAACAAGAATACTGGGAACAGTTTTACTAATTTCTGATATCAAGTGCCACGATTGAAAACCACAGATTAAACAATGGATACTTCGAAAACCAGAGGGGCGCGTACTGGAACTTGCAAATCGCTAAGTGGGATCTCGAAAAGGTCGACTACTTCCAATTTCCCGTTCCATTATTTATGTTTCCAGCTTACTGATTCCTCCCAATTTAACCCTCTGACAAATTAAATGTCATTTATCCGAAAACCGTGCATTTCCAATGTACAAAATTATGCAAAAAAATCAAACTATTAAAAATTTGAAACCGCTGCCCATCTTGAAATACGTAATTACTATAGTTCATGTATAGGCTATTGAATCCATTCACACAAATACACCATGGAAGAATTTCAATGATTTTCTAGGTTAAAATTCCAGCAGTGGCGTCACCAGAGGGTTTTGGGTGTTATAACCCCCCGGAGCCAAAATGGGTTTTTAAAAATTGAGGTTATGTATGTAACTTCTAATTGTTTAATTAATTACAGTTGCATACGCTACTGGTGACTCGCAGTAAAGATATGTAATAATAAAGGATTCAATGTTCGTAACATTTAGGGAAAAAGTTTGCCTAAATGTACGCAATTTTGCGATCACTCCATGGCTCAGTCCCCCTCCCGCAGAGACAAATCCTACGCCTCTGATTCTAGAATGCCAATTGAAATCAGTATGTGAGGCGTGACCCCGTGGGAAGCCATGAAACAGAGTACACAACTTTGTAACTTTAACGAGTTTATACTTTATTGCGACCAGTTTTGCTTACTAGCTGCTCTCCTTCTAGAGCGCAACATCCCTAACCAAAGATTATTACGTTAACGAAAAAAGAATTACTCAGAGTGAACATCTATAATAAAAAATTTGAAGTAGAACCCAAACAAAACTGTACTTTCATGTATGGGCTAATAGTAGCAAAGATGCACATCTTTCTTGAAATTTCCTCGACGATTCTTCTCTATTTTTCTCTCGCCTTACAAAAAGAAATGGGTCCTTTTAAGTCCGCGAATCCGATCCTTGAGGTTTAAATTGGGAATAACGTGGAGAGATGAATCTCAAAGTTAACAGCGGTCTTCGAGATAAACGCGAACGTAAAAATACGGGGTCATCGTAATGAAGATTAAGCCGATACATAGGGATCGAAATAGAATGGTTTCAGCCGAGATTGAGCTGAATAAAAAAAAAAGAAAATTGCCTCATGGATTTGTCGAGTGTGATATTGCTATCAGATCGATACAGGCCCTCTGGTACCCTCCGGAACATAGGAAAACGGACGAAAAGATGGAACTAAACTAAAACTAATATTTGAAAAGTATCAATGCGTCTTCCTCATAACAAAATCTGAAGTATTAACTGCCTATGAATGCCTCAAACAGAGTTAAAAATAAAGCAAATATGAGTATCAAGATTTCGAGTTACCTTAAAATTTGAATTGATAAAATCATTTACTGAATGGTAACCATCGGCTTATTAAGGTTTTCATGAAATCGTAATTTCAGGAAAATTCTTAGAAAAAATTATCTTCGAAGATATCTAATAGAAATGACAGGGAGTCATCTTCTTCCTCTTTTACTCAAGAAACAAAACATCGGGTTATCTTATTAGACGATGAATTATTCAAATGTGCCAGTCAACATGTATAATCTTAAATCTTATGATAAATATTTAGCCAAATTAAAGAAATAATTAACGGAAGAGTTTACGGATAAACAGGCGTGAAAAATAGGGACATAACTAGGACTCAAACACAAACCTGGAGACCTAGGTTCGAGTCTCAGCCATGTCACTATTTTTCACACGTTTATCCTCAGGATTTCAGCAGCAAGGTTTTCTGGGCCTCGTTATTTACCTTTCCCCTCATCCATGGAAGTGATTACGTTCGTTACCATCGATACTAATCAATATTTTGAATCTCGATGATAGATTATATTTTCTCGCAAAACAGTAACAAAAGCTACATTCCAGTGGATAATTTTGATTGGTCGGTGAAACTCGACGAGAGACAGACGAGTTAAAAACACGCCTTTGAACCTGAAATTGAGGAAATGTCTCAGTAAATGTAAAACAAACTACAAACGTGAAGAAATTAAATACGACCAAATTAATACGATAAGCGAGTTCCGAAATGATTGAACTAGAGGGATTCAAGGTATCATGATATTTACCTACCTTTTAGATAGAGAACTCAATATATTTCTTCCGTGGGAGCGTTAACTTCATAAGTTACAATCAAAGCATGTTAACATAGAGGTATATATTGAACATTCCCGAGGATACGATGGAATTACATGAAATCGATTTAGTATTTTTACTTAAAAGTGATTGGGTGGATGCAGCCATTTCGTACGTCAGCCCCCGTCGGGATTCGAATCCGGGATCGCTTTTAACAAAGTCGAACGCGTTACCCACTTGGCTATCTGGAGGCCAAATCGATTCAGGCACGGCGCACATGACACAAAAATAAATTCAAGAAAGCAGAATAACCAAAATGGTGCAATAAAATCGGTAAACCAATCGAGGGTTAACTTCTTCAAGACAAATATACCCAAGAAAGAGTATTTTAATATTGCTCATAATAATTATGGGAGTCAGATATCCTCAGAATGAGGTCAAAAGTGCCAGTATTGGAGGAAATCGCAAGAGGTTAGTTATTATCGGAGAAAAATAGGGGGGGAAATGTCAGTTTACCGTCGGTGAAGTGCAGGCAGATGATCTACGGCCCTAATTTAAATAAAAATTGATTTAGTTAGTAAAATATGAAATTTTAGATCCTATAAGATGAAGAAATGAAAGAAAGTCTGCCGTAGCCGGGAATCGAACCCGGATCTCAAACTTTCCGGGCGGATGCTCTGACCTCTAAGCTACCACGACAGAACTGTTCTGTCAGGAGTGGCAGTGGGAGACTCGGGTTCGATTAACGGCTATGGCAGACCATTCCCCTTCTATTCCTTCATAAAAAATCAAGCTTGCGAACCATGCGTATTTCATCGTTTATCTCTACACAACAACTCGGAACGAATGTGATTCTGGTACTTCATGAGAGGTTCGTCACTTTTAAGAAGCACTGTTACGCACGTCCTAATACACCAATGAAATATGACTATAATTCATAACACCAAAGTCGTAATAGCATATATAACATCAAAGTCCCCTACAGATTAAACTCAAATGTGTCCATTTTATTCAACTTAATGTATGTACGTAAAGAAGACAGACGATAAGGTAACGACCAAAGCCAATTAAAAAGATATTTCAATACTTTCACAACTAATTTCTATACCTAAAAAATGCAACAAAAAAGTCACTAAATATGAAGTAATGATCTGAGAAATGAAGGAGTCCTTAGAAGAAAGAGAATAACATGCTAATAGGCCGTTGTTAAATAAAATTCAAGTTAATTAGTTACGGAAAACATAGGCAGTATGTGATATTCAAGTCAGTACAATTTACGACAGAGATAGTTACGAAATGACAAGGTGTAAGTTCCCGCAAGATGGTTTAAAATAGACGATTTAAGCGCGTAAATATTATCTGATCGTGAATAAATTCAAGGATTTATTCATAAAGCAAAGAATTCTAATACAATATCTTTAATGCCATTCAGTCACGAACATCCAATTACGGCACATCTGGAAAGGGAAAATAGGAATCGAATTACACTTACTTAGGCAAAAATGAATACCTCTTCGAATGCGTTTTTCATCATTGCTTTTAATCTCATAATTTTGTTACGTTCCCAGTCAGGATTAATAATTACACCCGTAATCATTCAATTCACACGACCTAAGCTTTCATCATTAAGAACCTGAGCTTCATTAATCTTTTAAACGTATTTCTAAGACAAGTAACATAAAAAGGTAATATTTTCAAAGTATTAAATCCAAGAACTCGTCGCAAGATTTCTTTTCTTTTGCATGAGGCTTAAGCATCAAGAAGTGCTCGAGATTTACGCGCAAAAACTGATTTTCCTCAGAAACAAAATATTGGGTCGAGTACAATGAATTATGTCTGCATCGAAGAATTTATTACTGCGAAGGTTTCCGCGGCGCTGGTTACTTGGGTTCCGTAAGTTCTTCCGGGCTTCACCGCGATGTATTATTTCCATCTTGACGACAGTTTCGCCCGCTATCCTGCAGGCGTCTTCAGGTCGAAGTCCACTTCGACCTGAAGACGCCTGCAGGATAGCGGGCGAAACTGTCGTCAAGATGGAAATAATACATCGCGGTGAAGCCCGGAAGAACTTACGGAACCCATCGAAGAATTTAAATGAATAATTGCAGAAGCGGATTAATCAAACTAAAATAATCGTGCGTCTCTTTCAGCGAGGATTTTCTTGTCTTAATCGTTTTTTTTAAACGATTGTCTTATTTCTTGTTGTCGTTTTAAAATACGATTGGTTAACGATAAAAACGAAGAACGAAGGCTAAGTTCATCGGTTACTTACTCCGACAACTTCATATGAAATATATTGAAAGGAGAAATTCGAGGTAAAAAACGGAGAGATCAACTAAGACCTAAAAGTTATGACGAAGGAAATAGGATGTATGTACCTCATATAAGAAATTAAGAGATAGCTGATAACCATGACTGATGGAAGTCGAGGCTGCTATGCCTTAAGGGAATGAATGAAATTAACTTTAACTGGCTTAAAGAAATAACAATAAACCTCACTTTGAAAAACAGCGAAATAAAGTTGCGAGGTCTATCGTTACGATATCCGTCAAATATTTACTCAAAATCATTTCCTTCGTTAAGTTACAATACTAAGAAATGTAAATGCAGAGTTCCATCGACCGATGACCTATATTAAGAAATTCGCGAGAAATGAAACGTAAAAGATTGCATGCAGATCAAAGAGAGTGGGTCTAGAGGAAGCAAGAAGGGATCGGTGGATTACATAGAAATATATTTTTCGCATCTCTGAGTTGGACCGAGTTGGGGTTGCAGAAGGACCTCAGCGAGATCTCTTCAACGGCAGGCCGTGAGCGTGAGGGGCGTCGAATGCCGAAACAAAGGAAGTGGACTGGCGAAGAGGACGAAAGGCGGACACCGAAGGCAATGATGACGGAGAGAGAAGCGCGGTGAAAGAACGGAGGGAAGCTCTGCGACTGCCGGAAGATGGAGGATAGATAGAAGTGCTGAAGAATGGAAATGAGAAAAACTCGCCAAGAATGAGAGCATCCATTTTTGGGAGCGGCGGAAGGCAAACTTTGGGGAAAGCGAGCGATAGGGCACGCAAAGATGTGAACCGATTAGGAAGGAAATAAGACCGATGGAAAACACTTGAGGCTTACATGCACCGAAACGCGTCCGAGATAAAATAAACGGTCAAGCTGTCCAAGGATGTCGTTCGGGCGTCGATAATCGCCCCCTTTAAATCCTCCACAGGAACATTAAATCCGCATCAAATTGGACGAGTGATTGGATTAGCGAGGGCTCAGGAGAAAAGGAGCTAAACGAAGAGATACGAGCTAACATAGAAAGATTTAGCGGCGATGCTCAGCAAAACACGTACAAGAGAACTTAGAAGCGAAAGGGAACGATGAACACCTTCTTAAAACATGGAATAGGCACAAGGAAAAGGGTTTAGGTGATTTGGCACGATAAGGCGTGCACCTAGAAAATTCCCGGTTCTGATGGGACTGGGACTCGAACCCGGGTCTCCCAATTGCCAGTTGGTTGTTCTGGTAGGATAGCTCAATAGATAGAGCAACCATCCGGCAATTGGGAGATCCGGGTTCGAGTCCCAGTCCCGTCAGACTTTTTTCATGTCTGTTTCTCCTTGGGAACATGGAATGGTCTTCATGCGTATTCAAACGCAGTGCCACCATCCGGTGGAACACAATCGGAACTTAAGAGGTTGGACTGGAGCAGGTTGGTGTTTAAGTTTTTCCTTTTAGCAAATCCTCCGAAAATTTTATTGCCATTTATCAGCAAAGTAGATGTTCGTAAAAATTAAAATAGAAAAACAAATTTTCGATCCCCCGAGGGGAGCAAGCTGTTTCGAGGTAACGGAAAAATACCACTTCATTTGGGCGAGATTGAGACTATTAAGTTTCTTCTTACATCAAATCCTTTGCCATATGAAATTTAAAAGAGATAGTTTCAAGAAGTGCAAAGAAGAAAATTACTTTGTCGGTTTAAAAATCTAAGTTTGCACTTAGGAAACAATACACCACAGTAGGAAAATACCTACAAGAGGGGGAGTGTGAAATTCATGCAAAATCTACCGATAGTTGTCTAAGTTTAAAGGAAAAGGCAGGTTAACTTAGATCTGAAAGGCAAACAAAAAGGTACACATAGATTATTACAGTAAAAACATATAGAAATAAATCTTCGTAAAAAATAACGCGAAAAAGAGCATTGTGAAATACAAATAATTAGGTAACAAAACAGGTCAGTATCAAAATAGGAATAAAAATCCTAAACGTGAAAAATAACGGAAATGAAAGAGTTCACTACTGACGATAGACTTTGTCAACGTCAAATGATAAAGCCCATTGAGTTTATCATAATGCTAAGTTAAAAACGTGGAAGATAATTGGAAACACGATATTAAATAAATAAAGATAGATCACCTTTACAGATAAAGAATGTAAAGGAAAAAGGGACTGGAGACAATAAAGTTTGGGAAAGACTGTTGTAACACTTTCAACGCGATGCAAAGCGGATTGCACTTACGCTCCGATAAACCTGTGAGATTAATTATGAGCGCAATTATTATTTATTTATTTANGGTATATACAACACTGCTATGTATCGGTTACTGCTATTTTATTATTATTTGACATTTTTTATGCTCTGGGAAGTTCTCATAGAGCGACACAAAAAACAAGTAATGTATAAGTAAAAAATGTATGGAAATACAAAAAAAATCTCGAAATAAATAAAAAATATACAGAAAATCAAAAGAACAAAAGAATGCGCTGCAGAAATACAAAAATCTGTGGAAAATACAAAAACACAAAATACAAAAATTGCTCAGGAACAAAACAAAACAACAACATAAGTAAACAGAAAATTTAGAAACCAAGACAGATAACAGGGGGAAAAAACAAGATGAAACACGTCTAACGCGAAATACTCAATTTAAACATCTGCAGCCAAGAGTTATCAAGCAATTATCGTATTTTCAGATAAATAAAAATAAAACGCTTTTATGCTCAAACCTTCCAATGTCAACATTATAAAACAAAATTCTCAAAGACCGAACCCTCGAGGCTTCTCCTAAAGACGTCACCTGGATACGCAGCCGATTTAATTCATAGACACTCATCGCGTCATTTTCTCGCTTAGTAAGAAATTTAAAGCACATTGGGTCCTTCGTACAAGAGTGCAAGATGCTCTTATGGCACTTAAAATTTTAAGATTCCCGTAGCATAGGGAAATACTAGGGCGAATTAGTGCCCAATTCTAGTCCGCGTCTGGGTGCGGCGCACCAACCGCACCATGGGTGGGTGCGGCCAATTAATTTCACATAATGCATGTATTATTATTATTTCTTTGAGAGAAATAGGAGACCCCAAATACATCCGCTTTAACAATTTGATTGAATAAAGACACAAACAACGAACGCAAACATCAAGGGCGGATTTAAGTTATCAGAGGCCCTAAACGCAAACATCAGATTGAGGCCCCCAATAAAAATTATGAGTAGAAAGAATAAGTTTTTCATTAAATACATAAATATACATCCCATGGAAAACGCAGCCGCTTCTCTACGCCAAGAATGATGTTTTTTTTTATTGCAACACACAGTATTTCTATAAATTACAATGAATGACGGATGGACTTTTTACATAACATAGTGAAATAAGCGATGTAATATATCCAACAAACATATTATGTAGACGTACTCAACAAATGTAAAATTCTTTCTTAAAGCGAAAAAGGAAAACAATTTGTTATTGAGAGTTTATTAGGACAGTCTTGTCGAGGACCACATATGGTTGAGGCCCTCAGCTTAGCACCTACTGCACCCTACTATAAATCCGCCCTTGGCAAACATCCATGTCCTAACCCGGAAAAACTCGGTTATCTGGGACTCAAACCCGGGACATTGGTGTTAGAAAGCTAACCATTCCGCCACCGATGTCGGCGAACATCATCATCTCCTCTGAAACACCGCTTCGAACATCGCTTTTATTTACTCAAATTTCATCTCTTATCTCTCGCCGTCATTCAAACAATATTTAATTTCTTTATCTTTCCAACTTCATTCACTATCAACGACTTCCTTAATCCAGATTTCCCCTTTACTCTCCACATTTTTAACCACTGTGGCTCACAGCTTTCGCTTTTAGGGTCTCTCGCAATCTTCTTCCGGTACACATTGGTTCTGCAGTCTACACAACACCTATCGAAGGAGCAGAATCCTCCTTCGCACGCTTTGTCTTTCAAACGGCCTTACGTCTATCTTCTGATATAAATTAAGCTATCATATTTAAGAATGAGAACGAGTACACTTTTCTTTCAAGTAATTTTATCATCTTTAACAGCTGTTATTTTTAATCAACTAATGGCATGCGATTCGAGAATATCCTGCACAACAGTTGTAAGTTAAATATTAAAGTCGTATAAAATATCCAATTTCAACGAACCGATGAGAATAATGCTTTTACATAATGGTTTCCTAAATGATATGATAGTAGAGATAAAACATGGGCTGGGCTGGATTCCCGGCAATTAAGTTAGCTAAAGCGTCCGTAACATATAGCATACTCTTGGACGAAGGATAGATAAAATGGATGATTTGATAAAACTCGCGGAGGACGTCACTTTGTGGAATTTCGACATGACGAGGATTTGCTGAATAAAACAACTTTTTTTTGACGACTTTTACTAATACACAATGTAAATGTTTCGTCGGCGACTAGTTTCGGCTATTAATGGTCGTCTTCACGCCGAGGGAAAGGTAGGATGGAGGCTTTTACAACCAAAATGGAGAGGAAGAAAGAGTTTGTTGGAATGAGGGTGAAACATGCAAGGTGATCGGCAAGAAGGTTACAACAAAAGATACTTACTAATAGTCGACACTACTATCGGATTTTTTATTATGGATACTCGAGTTTGGACTCGAATAAAATCTAAAGCAGGAATCTCACAGAAAAACGGGTTACACCAGATTTTAGCTTGCTTTATTCTACGTTTCACAGTGCAATGCAAACATTTTTGTTTACATCCGGTTGGTATGTTATTACAGGTAGAACGAAAAAAGTGCCCGTTTTTTCGCGCTGTTTACCGGAGCGCTTACTTTCAAAATTTATATCTTAAAAAGTATCAACGCAATTGATACGAAATTTTGACGTAACATGAGAATACCAATGTTTTAATTAAATAAAAAGTTTTAAATTAATTCCGTCATGTGATAAGAAGTTGTTATCAATTATGTAAAACAACTTTTTCTCGGTAATGGATGGACGTAAAAACTCGGGCTTGGTCTCGTTATAAAGCTCTTGGTAGGATATTTCACAAACAATAACTTTGGCTAACTTCAACTAGACGATTTCTTTTATACGAATTAATATTTAACAGGACCGTAACGTGCCCAAGAACGCGCGGGAAGCTACCACTGATTCTAAAACATACTAGCAAATTGCGAGCGGTGTTGCCACGTAACCTACTCCTGCCGGTAGGAACACTTTGTCAGTAAAATGATTCAAAGTTACAATGAAATTTACCCTTCCACTCATTATGTATGTGTTCTTGGTTGTGTTAAGACGTTTTTGCTTGAGAATTTCTCGGTGGCAAATCTCGATGATTTGCCTGACGTGCAACTCGTGTGGTTACCGGTTGCCCATTGTGAGCTCAATCCAATTGAGCTGATTTGGGCTTATGTCAAGGGATAGATAACCAAAGTGAACATGCAAATGGCATCAGAATACGGCAGGAGCATGGATGCAATGAAAGACTTGTGCGTGGAAGCATTTGGACAATTTTCTCTAGAATTATGAAGGAAACATATCAAACATACGAATAAGATCGAAGATTATTACTTGGAAAAAGATAAGTTGTTTGTCTTCAATCCTCAGGTTGAGCCAGTAGTAATTAACCTTCAGGAAAGTTCCGGTTCATCAGAAATATATAGTTCTGGGGATGCTGACGAGTTTTAGCATTCTAAGCCCTCGTGAGAAAAGGTGATGAAGAATGATTTATAAGATTACTAAAGCTGAGGAAAACTAGAGTGACCATCGGAGACCGGCAGCGACGGCTGAACGCGGCAACACCGCTCGCAATTTGCTAGCTTCCCGCGCGTTCTTGGGCACGTTACGGTCCTGTTAAATATTAATTCGTATAAAAGAAATTGTCTAGTTGAAGTTAGCCAAAGTTATTGTTTGTGAAATATCCTACCAAGAGCTTTATAACGAGACCAAGCCCGAGTTTTTACGTCCATCCATTACCGAGAAAAAGTTGTTTTACATAATTGATAACAACTTCTTATCACATGACGGAATTAATCTGAAACTTTTTATTTAATTAAAACATTGGTATTCTCATGTTACGTCAAAATTTCGTATCAATTGCGTGGATACTTTTTAAGATATAAATTTTGAAAGTAAGCGCTCCGGTAAACAGCGCGAAAAAACGGGCACTTTTTTCGTTCTACCTGTAATAACATACCAACCGGATGTAAACAAAAATGTTTGCATTGCACTGTGAAACGTAGAATAAAGCAAGCTAAAATCTGGTGTAACCCGTTTTTCTGTGAGATTCCTGCTTTAGATTTTATTCGAGTCCAAACTCGAGTATCCATAATAAAAAATCCGATAGTAGTTGCAGACGAAACATTTACATTGTAGATTAGTAAGAATCTATGAATCTCTTTGTTGATTTAAATGTTATTGTGTTATCTTTCGTTGCTTGGCTTATCGCGTCCCGTCTCTCTCTACCTTAGCAATGGTGGAAAAGCGATTTTTTTTACGTAGGCAGATTGTCAATTTTTTTATAGCGACGGACACGTTGCCGTTGCGCATTTTAAATTTGATGCGCTTCTTGAAATGAATTATTCTTGAAACTATAGGAATAGTCAAAAGCGAAGATAAAACACGTAATAACATCGATGTAGGATCTATAATCTATCGTATATTAAGCTTGCAGTACACAAGCAACTTTTACTCGTACAGTATATAAATAATGAAATACATTTTGCAAAGTATTCCTATAAAAATCTGGTTCTACGTGTATCGAGAAGTAGATTGCTCCTCAGAATCCATTTCCGAAAGTTTTCGGATGCAAAAGAGCATCCTTCTCTCATTTCGTATGCATTTGTCTGGCCATTGCTCCATCTAGGGATCCGGAAATTTGCATTTATTACGTCTGTATCACTGTGAATCAAAGACCACAAGCCTCAAACGAAAAAGTTACAGAGCCAGGATGGGGCTTAGGCCCCAAGCAAAGCGAGTTGCTAACTCCCACAGGAGAATCTTACAGTGGAATAGAGCCGAGAGGACTATCACCTATAATCCAAACCACGATAAACATCTATAACTGATTACTCGCAAATTTAATATTCGAGTAATTAACGTAGTGATGACTGTATTCAGATTTAAACTCTATACCCCGGGAAATGGCAAAAAGTGGACTTTTCCTATGGACAGTGCTATCAAGCGATTTCAATTAGCTTTCTCTAGAATAAGAAAAGAACAAATCCATGAGAAATTACCAGTTAAGTTCAAAACACAATATACAGATTTTTTCGAGATATACGTACGTAGATTTACCCGACAATATGCACTAAATAAAGGATAAGCTCTCCGAAAATGTTTTTCTTGTTTCCTTCTAAAAAGACGGCAGTTTTGCCAATACGGGAATGAGGTCGAGAGAAGAAAAGGCCGCCGTCTGGGACAGCGTCTCAAATCATCCCTTCCAAAAGAAAAGGGCAACAGGCTGAGGTCCCTTCCCGACTCCTATATAAATTTAACGCCCTAGATAGCCATCCTATACTGTTACCGATCTCTTATCGAATTTGACTGCACCCACCAGAGGGAGGGAAGCCCGTTTCCAGGTTCCCTCTCCCCATCTCCACATGAGTGCCACATCTCCGAACTCGCGGTTTCAGAATATCGATACCAGGTATCGAAATTCGAGCTTGGTGTCAGATACTCTCTCGTCTATTAAATGCACACAAAGAATCGATACCGGAAAAAGGAATTCAAAAGAAAGGAAGGTAAAACAACACCACTGAAGTTCTAAATAATTAGCAATGGTAAGTCGATTAGTTATTCATACAAATATATACGATAATTTAACGATTTAAATGAAAATGATACACGCAATACAATTCTAACTCTTTTTAAAAGCAGTCGAATTCCGAAAAAAATATATTTAGACAATGAGATGATTTTCATTTCCCCGAAACCGAACTTTCGTTCTTACACGTCCTGATTCTATCAATCGGAATGTAAAGGTTTCTATTCATCTACTAAACTCATGGTTCAACTTTTTACTGTGGGATCTCTCGTAACAAACAAAATTACTAGCTGATAAATATGGCAATGGATTTACATCAAAATATCATCACATACAAAGTATGTTTATAAAGTAAATACATTCATTTCGTTTACAATCGATCGTACCTTAAAGTAAAATCGTTCCTAGGTCCCTACAGTGGCCACTCTTAGATGACGTCGTCACGCCTACTTACGAGAAATTTACAATATTTTCAATTTTTGTAGTTATATTTGATATTTAAAAAATTACTTATTATATACGTAACATCAAATAAATCGCATCTTCCAATTACTGCGGCCTCCACTGATCGCCATACAACCGCATAACCCTCCGTATGCGTTTCCAAGGCGAAACGGATATGAAAAATGTCGGACAGGACCAGGACTCGAATCCAGGTCTTCCGCTTTCCTGGCGACTGCTCTATTTATTGGCCTATCATACCCGGCCAATTAACCACACCGTTTGGAAGACTATAGGCAAGTCTGTCAGACAATTTTGAAGTCCGTTTCTTCTTGGAAATATTCCTAGACGCACGAATTTTCGTGCTAAAAATTCCCTTCCTTACCTCCATATGTCGACAGTCAATTCACTGATTAGCAAAAAGCGCGCTACTGCGAGAATTATACAGACAGAAAAGTCGCAAACAGGTGGCGTGGGAAGAATGAAATAACGTAGCGAGAGAATGGCTCAAAATCAACTCGAAAAAAAGAAAATTCTCTCTGCAAACGATTCCTCGCACGAGAGATGACATAAGGGATCCGCTTTCTAACCAACTATTCTTTTGCTATCTTAAGACTTCGAACTGCCATGCCCCTTCGATTAAGCAGCTATTCTCCCAAAATCCCAATTCTCGGATGCGAATAAAAGGGTTCCGGGGCAGTTGGTCGAAGGACAACTGGACGATGGGACAACCCGTCGCTAGACATTTCGTCGCTGAGACATCTGGTCGAAGGACAATTCGTCGCTGAGACAACTCGTCGCTAGACATTTCGTCGCTGAGACATTTGGAAGGACAAATCGTCGCTGAGACAAGTCGTCGACGGAAGGGAATGTTGTTATTTATGATAAAGTTTTCGGTGCGTTAGTATCGTTATGGTGTAATATTCATTGTAATAACTCGGAGTATTGGTACGTGCAGTTTTGCGACACCGAACCGAATAAAAGAAATCCCACCGAGCTAAGCGATAACAAAAGCATAAAACTGAACTCCCTCTTCGTTGAGACCGCAAACTCGGAAGGGAAAATCTGCATGGTTTAACAACAATTGCAATTATGGATACATACAAAGGATTCCGCTCTTTTCGGTCGATATTCTCCCAATACTCATTTCAGACAATGGAGACGAAGACTAAAAATCAGAGCTATTAGGTATTACATCGGCGCCGTCGGAAAAAAACAATACAACGAATGGAAAAAGTAATAAGTATTCATAAGGAGAGCTTATAGGGAGAATGAGAAAGAAGATCTCAGTTTTGTCGCAAGAGGCGCTATGAAGGGCTACCCATTTTCAATTCTTCATTTTCTTTTACTTCTAATGGAATAACTAATGCACGCGAAGGAATCTATCATCTATATCAATTCAGTGTCCTGAAATTTCTTTGCGTTTATATCTACAGTTTGTTAGTGCGAAAAGGCGTGAATGCAGCTTAATACACACAAATGAGTGAGAGAGGCGCAGACAATTATTTTATGGTAGGAAAGTTACTAAAGATTTAGGCACAGAATTGGCATATTCGCATTCTAAGTTTGGTGAATAGTGGAAGGTTTAGGTGATATTAAAATTTTAAACAAAAATCAAATTTAAAAACAATATAAAATACCAATGAAAATTTTTCGAAATATAGCCTTCCCAAAATATTACAATGCAACACTAATTACAATATAACAAGGGGAAATCACTGGAGGATTTTTCACATTACTACAATAGGTAATATCTCTATCCCTTAAAAACAAAAGTCTATCTAATAGTCATTTAAGAGCAACAATTTTCTAACAGAAACAGTTCCCATCGTCGTTATTTCGAAGCTCACCTTAATTTTTTAATTAGGAATTTCCACTCACTGTCTGACTCGACTGTCGACTTTATCATCATCCCTCCGTTCACCTGAAATCTTGCAACACCCACTAGTGGGCGGTAGGGACCAGGTTGGCGACCACTGAATTAACATATTATTTACTCTCTTTTCAGGCAATTTCATTCACGTGTGAATACGAGCATTTCCGGGAAGTAAACACAATTCGCTATTCCATCTATCGTAAAATTCATCAATTATAATTCCGTTCATTCGAATTCCACTGTTAACTACCCACTGGCCTCGTATTCACGAACAAAATCGTTCCACGAAACTTTTATTGCACACGACCATTCAATTCTCATTACCCAACTTTCGAAAGATCATAAACACTTTTGGTCTGAGATGAGAAAGGGCACACGCCAAATAAATCTCGTGCCCCACATTCCAGTTCCGAGCAAATTGAGTCCGTTCCCACCCCAATGAGGAGCCCAAACACACGAATGCCTACGAATCCGACTCGTGCCAATTTTTATCGCACCCACTTCACTTCTAACGATTGCAGCTTGCACTAAGCCTTTTCGTTTCAAAGGCAACTTGGAAATTGAATTCGATCTTGGAGATTAAGCACATTACAATCACACGATCTCGAAGATGGAAACGGGGCAAGAGGAGTGATGCTCCCCCTCAGATGGCAGTTGTAACAAAAAATTTCCCACGTTGACTAATGCAGCAAAGTCTCGATTATCCGAGTTACTGCGGACCGTGGCCACCTCGGATAATCGAAAACTCGGATATCACGTAATGGTCATCTAGCCTACGTAAATTATGAAATAAACACGCGAATTTCAGTAGTTGTAATTTCAGATTTAGTGAGTAAGCCGATCCTCACTAAAGGGACACTGTAATCAGTTTTTTATATTATAGGGTGGACCAACATAACAAAAATCTTTAATTTTTCATGCTTACTAATAGATTTATCTGAAATATGTCGTAACTAACGTAAGGCTGACTCCATTATATATTTAAAAAGCAAAATGTCTGTCCGTTCCCCTGTCTATCTCAGAAACGGCTTGATGTAGACATGTGAAACTAACTACATTATGTTTCTACGAGGTTGAACGGCCCACGAAAACTATTCACATCTCTCAAAAGGTTCGGGTTCGAACCCAGGGGCCTATAATACGTTTCCATAGTAAATTTTGTTTTCATGACTTACAAACTATGTATATTTTGCAAAATTAAATTAGAAATAATGATACTGCGAAATCGAGATAAGCGTCAAAAGATTTGTGTCCTTAAAAATAGTCCTTCATACATTTAATCATGGGCAAATGTATAGCAAAATTATTCCTCATCAATCAAACCTTCTACCGGTCTTAATTATATTTTTAAAGACCAACAATTGACATTTTCTGGCTTGGACCAGATGTATACAATAACATATTTTTTTAAATAAGTTAAGATCCGTCATGTTTGACGGCGGCATTTACTAGCATACAAATAAATTAGTTGAGTTAAATGTCTTCTCCAAAACAATACCTCAGATTTGGAAAAAAATTAATTGAAGTACAAATGCAGTTCATTTGTTTCCGAAGAGGATGACATAGAGCACTCCTAGGGTAACATGTCAACGATTTCGATTCACATTGAGGAATTATTATTAATTTTGCACAACCAAACAATTAAAAGTCGATGAGCGTGAAATTACTTTCTCAAAGAATGATTTCATTCCATGCGACCGCTCGCATTTAACAGTATAACAGGATTCCAGAGCGACCTTCATAATTAATTTTCCAACATTCTTTAGCCGGCGATTCAATTGCCCCGATACAATGGTTTAGGAAACAATTCTTCAGCTCAAATACATGCAAATAAAATTTGGATTCGGACGGTATCCAATTAAATTAAACTTTTTAATTCGATACACCATTTCCGAATGAATTAAACGTTTTCCAGTAAACCACCATCTCGTAAATGAGGACTGAGTGGACAGTAAGCATGGGAGGCGCCGCGACGTCGTGAGGCAATTAAAAGACATTCCGCTTCCTTGGATTGCAGAAAAATTGACTCCGAGGCTGAGGAAGGTCTACTAGAAAGGCAGTAGTCGAAGAAAAAGCAGTTGCAGCGAATAGGAGCCTTCCATCAACCATCGAACCGTAGTATTTTTCGTTCCGGTAAGAATTCCGGTTCAGTGAAATAAAATCCCGGTTTGGTCCCGGTTTCGCTCCGTCCGCTGAGGTTGAATCGGTTTCAACCGGTTTATTTTTTCCTTCCCTTTTCATTAAAATGTTATACACCTCGGAAGGCTGCTTTCTTATGTGTAGCTTTTCTCTAAAATACAAGATAAAATAAAATTTTAGAATATAAACAGCGATACTAAAGAAACGACGATAAAACTATTAGATCAGGTAAATTTAAATACAAAGAATTAATTTAAGTTTATGCTAATCAATACTGCGCACATTTAGTACAAGTCCTTCAATTTCCTCCTAATTTAAAGGTACTATTTGCATCAGAAAATCGGAGCTAAATAAATTTTAAGTTTTAAATTTCGGTTCGGGATCGGTTTTCATTACGGAAAAAATACAGGTTCTTTTCGATTCGACACCCTGCCATCAATTACCCCTTTAAAAGTCCATACATTATCTCTCAATTCTAATCTCCAATCCCTTCATTCCCTTTTGATTTTAAACATTTTCTCTTAAGAGAATTTTACTTGTTATTTACCTCCTTAGGATCAATTTTCCTATAAAAAAATATATATAAATGTTCCTATATATCAAACCCTATAAATATAACAATGAAAGTCTAGCATAAGTGTAAATTATGTTTGTAAATACCCAAAATACTTCAGCAATCACTACGCATCTCTTTAAATGCGACTCAAATTTTTCTACTCTATTTTTTACTAATTTTTTCCCTTATGAAACTTATGTCCCCGTGACTACCCCGTGAAAGAAATGCCTCATTGAACATTTTGAAATTAGGAGTAAAATAAAGACAATACCTAAATATGTTCACAAATAACTTAGTCATAATAGAAAAAGCATAAAGGAGAATTGAATTTGCAGAAAATATTTGCTTGGACTGGAATTATATAAACATTCTCCTTTGAGAATCTTTGAGAATCTAATTCCTTTGAGAATGTTTATCAGAGACATTTCAAAGCGAAAAAGATTTCTGGATCAATCGCAGAATCTCCTCTTGTCTCCAGATATCTAAGGAAATAGTTTCGGAACACGAATGAGCCTTCCATAACAAGAGACGCGATCGATCTTTTTTCTAATGGTAAATTCACTTTTCCATCGCAGTTATTGAGAGTGAACATAAAGGGAGAGGGTACACCGAGAGCTAGTGGATTATCGATATGGAAACGTACGTAGTGGAGTAAAAAGGAAGGTGCACTTAAAAGATGTGTGGATTTGTTTCACATGGAGAATGTATTAGCAGAGAGGACAAAGGGGAATAGTTTTTTTAACAGAACGTAAATATCGTGTTTACCCCGAAGAGGAATAGAAAAACGTTACTTATTAATACAAATAATTTTACTTCTGAACTTATTGAATTATTAAATTGAGCCTAGAATAATTTCGTTCGCTGAAACAAACTTGGAGAAAAATTATACGGTAATTCCTTTCATAGCGACGAATTATTCCGATTTTCATCAAGCAGAATTTGAAGCGATTTGAAGCGTGGCTAAGACGACATCTTTACACCCGATTCGGTTAATATCGATTAGTGATGAGTTGTGCGGAGGGAGAAAAGATGAGAGGGGAAAGGCTTTTTTGGGTGCGCCTTCCGTTGTGGTTCCGCAACCCACTCGGCAAGGCGCCAATCGGCAGCGAGACAAATGAGATGTGTTGGGAGAGAAGGGGAGGTCATCGCAAGGAAGAAAGTGGACGGCCAAAGAAGCGACGGATGGATTAAGTCGAGAGTTCCGCTGTTTTTCATCGATATTTTCCGCCGGTCTCGCAGCCGATGAGATGCTACGGACAAAACGATAACAGAAATGGAGTTCTGGGGCACAAAAACACATAACGTGTTATCCTAACGGATTTCGCCACTATCTATAATCCGACTAATGCTCTCCTCCGTGAGCCACTAAATGTAACGGCTGAGAAAAAATCGGCGGAAGGGATTAGTTCCGTGTGAAGGAGGTGCTTTCGAATGAAACGGAATTACATCTACCGAAACAGAAAGAAGACGAATACTAATTTTTCCCAACACAGAGCGTGTTCCGGCTATTTGTATCGACTGACTGAGTATCGTCTATCAGTGAAAAGAATTAAGATATAAAAAATTTAAATTCGTAAATTTTTCGTTCTTAACGAAGCAGAAATGAATGAACTCCTAAAAACGAATTGAATCAAACCAATTTATTCTTCTCGAGAAATAATTTAAATTAATGCGACTCTAAGGAACAGTAGAATCTCAGCGAATTCGGCCATGGTATAGGAGGAAACGAAATAGGAAAGGAGGGAACATGGATCGCGACAATGAATTTTTGTACAGAGCAGTAAAGACAAACAAAATGATAAATGGAACAGGAATGCTGATGCAAGTATGGGTCCTGCAACCATATCTTGATGAATGAAATATTTATCACTTGCCTTTTATTACGGGATAATGAAAAATGAATCTTTTATAAATTTTGGTCTTAGTCTGATTCATGACTGTGATTATATGAAGCTACTGAGGTATGAATTATGCTGAATAATGACATTAATTAAGGTTTCTCCTTATGCAATGTTACGAAAAGTATTACTCATAGAGTCATTCTGTTTTACTAAAGTGGGTTTGTTCTGCTCATAGCATTCTGGTTCAGTGAGGAAAGCAAGGGAAAACCAGCTCACTCCTCATCTAGCCTAATAAGCCTCATTTCCCTCTCCTACCTCTTTGTAGCTGATGGTAGAGGGGATGAGATCCCAACTGAATACTTGACAGATAGCAAAAATCCCAAGGAAAAATGGACACGAAAATTGTCTCAAACGTCTCTCATAACGACATCCTCAGGTAGCTCAATTGGATAAAGCATCCTCCAGGAAAAGAGAAGATTCTAGGTTCGACTACAGGTCCTGTCAGACTATTTTTATGACGGTTTTTCCTTTGGATTATATTAATACTTTGCACGAGAATAAACCAGAGCATTCTATACATCGAATCCCAGACGCCCCCGAATAAAATGAAAGAAAACATCAAAAGTAGCTCTAATTAACATCAAAATACACTGAATGAAATTAAAAATGAAGAACGTCTTATATAAATGGTGACTTGGATGCTGCAAATAGGAACCATCTGCCATGAATTAAGCAACAATAATAAGTCTCCGAGAAAGTAACCAATGATTAAGAAAAATCTGCAGAAATAAATGGCAATAACTTGTACAATTTCACCGAATACATTTCGTTAGCTACCATGGTTTCGAATATAATGTTCATCTTCACGCAAAGGAAATAGAAATCAATAGTCATACGTGTGGATCGAAAGGAACGAGACGTGTATTTTGAATGAAATTGTATTTATGCGCAAATAATGAGCTTGAAATTAGTTATAGTTATTATGATGACAAATCCCATCCTTAAATAGCTCAAAATGAAAATGCGATTGCAAAAATCCAACAAAGCTACGTTATAAGAAAGGGAAAAAAAGTAATGGAAGCGGCAGATAGACCGAAAAACATTCAGCGGGAGAATTGTATGGTTCCAACACTGCTTCAATAAACCAAACAATGAACCGGCAATTTAACTCAAGTTTAAAAGCAATGTTAAGGCGCCAAGGTTAAGAGAGGCTCGAAAGGACCAATGAGAACTGCATCTAAGAGGTATCATTACAGGACAATGAACTCAGAAAGGAAGTAACTGAGGTCGTTACATATTTCACCAAGAGGTTTTGAACCAATTGTCCGTGGTGAATGATACGGAGTCAATGAGCAATTACACGGAGTTCTAGGTGATGGGAATACAGAGGAGAGAACGAACTAACCACAGGAGAACTTTTATTCAGGGACTACGAGTAAACCACCATCTCGTAGAAAAGTGGCAGAGGACATCCATTGCGCTAAAAATGGGGCCAAATGTAGGATTATTGAAGTGCTACTTTTAACTACAGAAATTAAGGAAGTATACTCCGTAAAACAACTCACTGTGGCTAAACGAACCCTAACAGCGGGTTCAGGATGCCTCTTAGCACTACAAGGGTAGCATTAACTTGTATAATGACGATGTGATGACCTACATCACGAACATTCAGAAAAGTCGCCAACTCCACAATACACGGGGAAGCTTTTTTCCGTAGGAGGAAGAAAAATTGATCCAAATCTCTGAAGCAATAGAGCTGAGAGGAGGAGAAAGGGACGCTGGAAATACAGTAATTTGCAGTGTTAATGAAAGATGGCCCCCTCAAGACCTCTCTCACCTTCTCTTCTATTTATTGAGGCACGTTAACGAAAGTTTATTAAACGCTGACCAACTCTAATTCATTAAGCAGGATCTTCATAGTGCATCGCATTATATTTGCGTTGTTTCAAACGAGGAAAATTTATTAGGACTTCGAATTTCTCAGAAATCGCAAAGGCGCCTCAAGCGAAACAAAGGGAGCGTGCGTGTGTATATGTGGCATTATTATTATTTTACTCTTACGGCGAGGATAGGCCAAAATGGCCTCTCTTCCACCTAACCTCGAGAGATATTACATGATAATAATAGTACACAAATAACCAAACACAACTGACTGCAATTAACTCAGATTTACAAAAATAAACCAATACATACACACTAAATGGCAAACATAGATACAAGATAATTGGTATTGTTCGAAACCAAGAGTTCCTTCAATAATACATTGTCGTCGAATTGCCGCAACAAACTTAATTTTTGATGAAAGACGATAGCAAAGGCCAATTAATGTCAACCAATACATATTTGCGAACAGTGAAAATAAGTCAAATTTCGGAAAATTACTCGTATACGCTAGTTTCGCATAAATGAGAATCCAATCCAAAATAGGCAATCAACCGAATTGAATGGTGCCATTGAACTCAATTTGATTACGACATACGGTTTTATGAGGTCGCAAACATTATATTCTACGAGCGACAAACGTGAGGATTTCGAAGGGGCAGACAATCTATCACAATGTTCCATCAACCCAGACGATAATGAATATACTGGATACGGCAGGGTTGATATTGATCATGGATACGGCAGGGGTGGGTAATCTTTGCGAGACTTTTTAATCTTTCGGCACACCATTCTTCATTTTTTGTCGGAGAAAATAATGCAGCACGTTACAAAAATGTAGGGCGCGATACATAAATTTACCGCACTAAATATAAAAATGAAGGGATCATAAGAAATATCATGAAACCTTAGAGTTAATTATATTTAATGCCGGATTTCATTTCAGAATAATAACATCACGAGGCTCGCAGCATGACCGACACTAAAGAGAATTGATAAAAATGGCGACAAATAGCTTTTAACAATAAACTTATAACCTTAAATAAAACATGAAGTAGTGGAAGTTGCAGTTTACGTCATTATTTCATTTTTGAAAGATAACATATCTAAGAATAAAAACCAAATATAAACCTCGAGCCGCAAACATTCCCAGAGCCATTTAGCGATTTATAGAAACCTATGTGAATAGACAACATATATGATAATCTAGATCTTGGTTCCATCAGGGATTGTTACGTTTTCATTTTTCTTCACTACTAATTTGATTACTTCACCTGTACATTACCCCAAAGTCAGAGAAAGAGAAAGCCTACCGTTTCTTCAGCAAACAAAGAACGGCCACTTGCGAGGTTCAGTACTCACCTGTGAAAAGAAAAAAAAAGTTTCAATAAAAATAAGAAAGTAACTACAGAAAAGTGATTAGCAAAGAAGCCGAAGCATAGTTACGACTTATAAACAGGCAAAATATAGATATAACACTACAGAAATAACTACCTAAAATACCAAGTCTGGATTGTTCCCGTTGCTCGGATAAGATATAAAATTAATTTCAAGTATACTTTTGCTCAGTCGACCTAAAACACAACCCAAATATTTCAAAAATCATGGTATATAAGTATCGTAGCTGCATTCTTTAAGAGTTCTTCGACAACTGAGATAATTTACAATTATGGGCCCCCGCCGGAAATCGAACCCAGAAAAGCTTTCACCAAAGCGAACGCCCCACCCACTTTCCTATCCCCAATGGAGTTTCTCTCTTTCTACAACTTGAAATTCTCTAGCATCAAATTTAAATTAGTTATTCGAATTAAATACACCTAGGTTTGTTAGAATGGCGATATACATTATGTGCGGAGGTTTGTAAGTTTTCATCGATCATATTAAGCATAAAGGACAATCGTTTTATATTATTATAATTTCATTTCATAAACATTCTCCTATTTAACACAGTTTAATCCTTCCAGATTCACTTCCTATTTACTTTATTGTAATTAACACAAACTCAACAAACTCGACTTCAACGATGGCATTGATCCTCAAGACGAATGTTTTTTTATTACGAATTTCAGATTAAAAAAAAATTTGAATGATTAAATGCAATGAAAAATGTTTGAAAAAATAATATTTCATAACTTTCAATTGGAGAATACATAACGTTGGGCAATACGAGAATCCCCCGAAAGTTAGACTGCCGGCGGTACATAAGAGTATTGCCTGTTGAAGGAATTTCAGGGGCTTCCTGATTTAAAATGCAGGCTACGTCCAGTAAGTTTCTTATAAAATTTAGATGTTTAAAAAGAAAATAAATAAAAAAATTCCAGCTTCCAAGAAAAGGCGACTTCATAAACGAAATTATGCTGCCGGATAGTTATCAAATAAGTAAAATATCAAGAATAGTTTAATGTTTTCACCATAATACAGAAAATATTTGGAATGTTCTCCTTTAGAGTTAGATATTAGAAAGAGAAGAAACCGCAAAAAGAAACAATTAACATCGATATTCATTCATTCATTGAATAAATAGAATCTTACTGTTATATGGATTTCCTGTTATATGGATCGTTCAGCCTTCTATTTGCCTTTAATTGAGTTAAGTAACTAAATAAAAATGTCATATAACTTCCCGAATTCCGAGAGAAAATTTACCCATAAAAAGCTCCTAGCAGAAACATCTACAATCTACGGTGAATATTGTCAACTACCAAATAAATTAACGGTAAAACTATTAACAAAAATTCTGCGTAAGGTCTCAAGATTAATTTTTATAGCATTTAAAAATAAACCCTTAAAATCAAAAGTTAGAAGAAAATTAAGAATACATGAAGCGGATTTTTTTTCATGCATAGGTCAACTTGAAATTAAATTTTTTTACTAAAACTCGAGTTAAACCTCTAGTTGTGAAAGGTATCATAAATGGCGAATCTACTATACAGCATAACATTTTATTCGGTGTCCAACAGAGTCAATATGAAATTTAACGATTACTCATGTCGAAATAATTAATCTGGCTCACTTCATAGAATTTTAAGCTAGCAACATTATTGCCAATATTTCGTAAATCTTTATTTACACGAAAGTAAGATGTAGAGCTAACGAACTCATAAAGCTCAATGCTACGTGTTGAAATCATAACTATTTCTACCCTTTGTACTACAGAATATGCATTTGAACAGCTACACTAGAGCAAAAATTTTCTTGATGACGCATAATAGTTGGAGGGATATTTCTATACGCTGACATCTCAATCCACAAAGCTATATTAAAATAATAAATAAAGCTATAATAAATAATAAATACATTTATCGATTTACGCCTGCGAATGCAAAGATACTACAAGTAAAAGAGTGACTCAACGACTCGGTGTTAACTAAATAGAACAAAGGCAAATCCGATTCCCATTCATCGGAGGTATCTCCGACAGGTCACCACAGCCACAGACGGTTTGCTACCGACGTTTTCGCTGCAGAGAATTTTTGCTTCAAAAATTTTCGCTACTAATAATCTTCCGTAGCAAAAATACTTCATAGCAAAAAATTTCTGTAGAGAAAACGCGAAAGCGAAATCTTTTCGTAGCGAAAAGGCATTGTAGCGAAACTGTAATTATAGCGAAAATGTATAAGTAACGAATCTTCCAGATCCCCTCTCCAACGAATACACTAGAACAGTAGTAAAAGATAACATTCATACAATTACTACATGCGAAGATGGAAGACTTAGGAGAAGACTAGAGCGAAAGCCCGCGACATCAATGGAGTATTCTCGTAAGAGGTTCTAAAAAAAGAGCTTTGACCAAAGGACGTAAGAGTTTTTATAGTGACGGTTTGAGAGAGAAATTAAAGCGTCGCGGAGGGGGGGAATCATCGCCGCCTCCACTGCATTCAGAGTATCTCTCATCTGCAGCCCCTCGATCGATCACTCGGCTTCCTCTCCTCGCGCCGCCGCTATTAACATCCCACCGAATTCTCACACGGATATTTCCACAAATCCTCGCGTCGGAATTTAATTCTGATAACCCCGAGGCAAGCTTACAAAAAAATCGCTCCTTTGAATGTTTCGGCTTTTTAGAAAGATTCTCCTAACCTCTTCCTTCCGACCGCATAAAAAGGCAGCTCGTCTAAAGAGACTATCGAATGAACCAATGAGAGAGATGGCGCTTTTCGCGGGGATTTAGCGTTACGACGATGTCGCGTGATGAGACACATGACCATTGAGACATGAATGCAAATTCTAAAGTTGATGAAGATAATTTGGTGTAAGGCTGCTCCCTCATTTCCTCATAAGGAACAGAGTACAGAGATTATCCGACATAATGTGGACCGGGGACATCTAGAATACCGGAAAACGCGGATAATACGGAAGGTTCGTCTAGCTTACGTAAATTATGGAATAAACACGCTATTTTCAGTGTTAGTAGCGGTAGCTGTAATTTCAGAGTTACCGAGTAAGCCGAAAATTGTGTGTGTGTGTGTGAATCTGTTGCCAAATGCCGACGTTTGCTTGCCCGTGCCGAATTGGCACGATGCAGTAACAGCAAAAGTCACTTAAGCGATATGCTGTGTACATGTAAAATGGCAAATCACACAAATAACTACCTAGGATAATACTTCGGTTAATCGGATAACCGAGAATCTATCTTAAAGTTAGATTATCACCGGCTTCGTCGTTTATCTGATAGTGAATGAATTATATCCTTTTGAAAGAAAATGTATCGATAAAAATGTGATCGAAGAGTATTTTTCGGGAGAGAATGCTATGGGAGCGAAAGATCAGAAGATGATGAACAAGTAGTGAGTGAATCAGATCAGCCAGAAGATGAACAAGCACTGAGTGAACTGAAATATAGGGCAGAGGCATCTGAATTGGAGAGCGAAAGCACAAAGAGGGGGCAGAATGAGATGTAGCCTACATTCACGGACGAGACAAAAGATGAATAACTAAATACAATGATAAGAATTGAACATCGCTCGGAAAATAAGAATGGAAAAACTTTCCCACTTTTGCCAAGGTTAAGCAAAAAGTGCTCTTTAAACAGGACGTGTAGCCGCGATAAAAAATTCATCAGAAAATTTTGCGAGAGAATGGATAGAGTAAACGATTCTTTCATATCTTTACTTCAACGATTATACCTCAATACTAAGTTTAACACCTAATAAAAAACAAATATGTCAACAATATTCTCTTCTAGAGAGGCTAATTGTATAGTTTGCACTGTAGTGATTGGGGTCTAAATAAATATTCCGGTGTTTCAATTTTAATATTTTTTATCAATTACCGTTTTCATTTTCACTGTTTATCACGTACAATCACTTCTGAAAAGACAAGTTGAAAGGATTTACGCTCGATTGGAGGAGGCGGTATAAGATGAAGCGAAAGGTGATATTCTGAGGAAAGATTCTGATTTCAGTTCCATTTCTTGAATATGGCACGGAAAAATAGCGAAGCGAGGAAGTTCACATTCAAATAGCAAAGCATAGACTCAAGTATGCGTCAGAGGGAGCCAACGAACCGAAGGAAATGAAAAAGAAAGATGATAAGAGTCGAGCAACCTGAGTACTCCACTCGGTCTTCATAAAACTCTGGAGGAATCGTCTAATGCAACCAACAAGCCTTTAATTAAAGATAACTATGCGGAGAGACATTTTCTGCGTGGACGTCAATAGCTCTTGCCCAGGATAACGAGGGAAGACTCGGACAGTGGAAAGAGAAATGACGAAGAGAAAGAACGAATGAGAGGCGGTTGGTCTCAATGAAAGTGAATTAAAAAGATGGGGGAAAGGAGAAGAACGAAGATGAGGAAAGTACTGAATGAGGAAAGGAGAACGAAAGAAATGAAGAGGGCGTAAAAAGGAAAGATGGGATTGGACTAAAGGGGATGTTAATTATTATGAGCGTATGGGATTCGTACAATACAGAATTACGTGAGAGATGACGGTCGCGATTTTGGCGAGGGGTGATTTGGCTGCGGTCCAAATCTTTTAGACAAAGGATTTAAATGAAGTCCCCGTTTTAAATGAGAAGATGGAATCGAGATGACGCGGCTTCCATTTGTTTCACGCCGGGCGAATATTAAATTTTGACATAGTTATGCGGAGGGTCATGGGGTAGAAGGACGCCATCCTTAAAGCGGATAAAAATAAGCGGATCTAATTCGGCAAATTATTCATAAACGGCCGTTATCCGCCATCAAACGAGTGGTAGGAGTCAAAACACACCGCAAGCATATCGATTTCCGTAAACCCCCGAAATTTTGCAGCGAAATCTGCCGAACAAACAATGGAGGCTGAATAAATTCGGAAAAGCTAACATTCCGAAGGCAACGGACGAAATCAGCGGATTGGCAACTTCCAATTCCTTGAACGGACCAAACAAAATGATAAATCCACGCAAACGATATCGATAAAAGTAAAAGAGACGCTTCCAGGAGTCAACTTCGAAGAGGGAAGGCCTTCTCGGCGCCGCGGAAAGCCAATGCTTTAGAGAAACGGGACTTCTTCGGGATTCGATACAGCAGCCGATTAGAAATTTTAATTTAACCAAATCGTCGGACTAAGACGGTCCTATTTGGAATCGATACGTCCACTTTGGTGAGAAGGGAACCGTCACAAACACGCACAGCAACGAAATTGATGAAATAGCTCCGTGGCGCCCCACAATTTTCGACTCGGCGTCGCAAACAAAGCACTTGACTTACGCACAAACAACGAACGAAACAGAAGAGAGAAAAGCAGGATTAGGGCGGTCGATTTTCGGAAGCAACCAACACTTTAAATCTCGAACTGTTTCTTATTCAGGTCGGCTAAGCAAAGTGAATTCATGAATTGTTGATACATCTACATTTGTATTCTACAAGCTGCCTTTCGGCGGGTGACAGAAGGTGCACGCACTATGAACCTATGCACCTATACCTTCTCTAATCGATTACTTTCGCCTATTCGTGGAAAAATGAATTCTTGAAACTTGTTCCAGCTTCTATATTAGTGATTTTGCTCTCAGTATCATAACGTCCTACGTAACAGGGAGGACGCATAATATCAGTTATTATGCTAAGAGTGTACTCTCTCTGAATTTATTAAATAACGCCGGCAAACTTTTCTTCGCTCGTTCAGACCATTCTCTTGGCAAATTCGTGTTTCTCAAGCGCTCGTTCACACATATAACGCACGTGGCACCATTGGCAATAGATTTTTCTTCGAAGAATAAATCACTTAACATTTGTTTACAATGAGCTCTAACTGCACCATTTCATTGTATATGCCATACTCGTATGAGTTATACCACAGACCACACAGATACGGCCCTCCTATGAGTTTTTTCAAACCAGGAATCAACAGCCAGAGGCCTACATTACAAATTCCATATAACTCGAGCACCAAATATGAACCCTTAAATTAGACTACTACTCTCTCATACAAATATTTCGTATTTTCGCATAGCTATTTTTAAGGAGATCACGTATGTACTTTAAAAGTGTATACACGCAACGTTTCAGACAAAACAAGAATGATTTTAACAAATAGTTGTGTGAGATGTTCGAAATGCTTCTCTTTCTTTAGCATAGGATCAAAGTTTCGAAGGATTAAAGATCAATATTTATTAACAGAAATTCGAAAATTTAGGCAGTTCAGCGGGCTGTAAATTGAAAAATCTAGTTCTAGATCCACAAAATCAAAATGGTTTATCGGCAGTTGGAAGACCTGTCTTTAAATCACATTTAAAGAGTGAAATAGGGCAAAAACAACGAAGGGTATTATTTGGAGACGATTCCGTGAGCTTCAATTCAAATAAATCTCGCAAACCCCAAAAACATATGGAAACGGCTGGGAACTAACTATTACCAAGAATGAAAGTTAAAATGGAATTTTCCTGAAATTTATTCTTTGTGATCGCATTTATTCAGTAACCCCTGCTAAGAAGCTATATACGATGATAATCTCACATTTAAAACTAAATAACTCTTTCAAGTGTCACCCTTTCAATCAATCAGGAAATTGTATTTATTCAAAATTACTCGTTGATCAGATATATAGACCGAATTTCGACACATTTTTAATATTCGTTGTAATCAATTACTTTTTACATCAAGGAATAACTTGATTCTTCGATAATACGAAGCCAACCTTCATCAGTACCAAATGAACTACTTTTTGCAAACTAGGTCAGCTGTGCTCGAGAAAAAATGTTTGTGGTCTCGAGAATGTCCACCATCATTGCCCGCTGGTCGCAGTCGTTAGGCCTTACGACGATTTTCATTTACAACACACATTTTCCGGTCATAATGTTATATCTTTTTCCAACATGTCACTAAGTATGTACAGAAATTCATCTAAAAATATACATGCACAAGTTCCGTAAAAAGAGAGCCTTATAAAACATTTAATATCATCCTTTTTGAGGCGTTATGAGATCAATTCAAGTTTACTTTGTCCCCTGCAATTATAACATAGCAATTACGTATAATACACAACAGGAGTGCACAATATAGCGTTTATCAGCATCATGATTCTCGGGTTTCGAAGTATTAGGTGTCGAAATCAAGCTCTCTTTGGACAATTCCACAATTGTTAATGAAGCAGCAGTTTTTAATTCTGATAAAAGATGCCAATGACCCACCACTTGGAGAAACTATTGTGTTCGTAGAAGCTCGAGGTGTTATTTCTATCAATCGTGCATCAAAAAATCCCCATTTAAAATATTTATAGAAAATTTTCTTTTTGTGAGGAGTATTAGAATTTTTTTGATGAATTTACATTTATTTTGACAATTTGAGATATCGAATCAGAAAGTCTGTAGATAATGCACCAATGATAAAGCGTTCAGTAATACAGTAATGATAATAATAATATAATTTGACAATTTGGCAGTAATAATATAATTTGACAATTTATAACATTTAGTAACGTAATTTGAACCGAAATACTTTTTAAGCAAAAGAGGATATTAGAAATTAAAATTACGAGGCATATTCAAACGTTTCAAAAGAAATGTCGATAGCTTTCAAGAGCAGAAGAATTGAAGAATTTGATCGAAAGGCCTCGCAAATGTATGTATACTAAACACATAACCGGAATTGGAAGTAAAAACAAACATACAAAAGGTTTTCATTTCCTACATAATGTCAAGGGAGGCAATAAATGTTCTATTGAAGGTTATTAAAACCGGAAAATAGAAAACCATTCAAGAGAGAAGAAAATCCGTTCGTCAGAATCCGAAAAAATGGAATCGCCAAAGAATCGGCTGAAAGGTAAGCCGAATATCAAATACTCGACCCGACTGCTTCATAAAGATTAAATACCTTACAATCAGGTAAACTTTCTCGGAGGAGGAACAAGGAAGCACCCTTTAAAATGAATCCGCCAGGAACCGCAAGCATCGAAATTCGACACATTTAATGAAACAGAGATAAAAGGAATAACTTTGAAAAAGAATTTCAACCGTAAGAAGGCCATCTTGACGTGATAATGCAGAAATCTTCTTAGCGAGTATTTCTTCCTCTTAAAGAAGCTAAAGAGGCGCTAAGCGCGTAGTTCAGCTCTTCAGAATTTCTGTCGTTGGCTACGTCTTTGGCTCATCCCTCGAGGCAGCTTGTTCTCATTCAAAGGAAGTATATCGCTTCATTATCGCATCTGCATTCATTATTCCACTAATTACGCGGGAAAAAGAAAAAGAGTTGGACCTCCATTTAACTTCGGTATTCCAAGCTGAAACCATACTTTTTGACGAAGAACACACGTACATTTTTCCCGATACGAAGGATTCGCAAGAGCAAAGAACACGGGCGTGTTCTTCTCCAGGAGGAAGCTGCACCTGTTGAGGCAAAATCCCAAAGGTACAAAAAATATGTATCGCGAGATACATATATGTACAGGTTCAAGGACTACTTTGAGGAAAAAAGAACTCACATCTCGAATATAAGGGAAAGAAATAGCGACAATGAAAAGGACTGCTATTCCTTTCGTCGAAATTCAAAAAAATTGCAAATATTTCGTACCGTGTACAGTAAAAACTGTCATATATACAGCTGAATGCATTCACAAAGGTGCGAACGATCTTCTGGTAAACGATCGTTCCTTCTTTCCGGATATTTCATGGACATAATTGAGCGAAGGAGACTCGCGGATATTTTCATGGAAAAAGCAAGACGCAGTCTGTGAGAGGGTTTACAAATCATCATCATATACATAAAAAGCAAATGTCTGTCCGTCCGGCCGTCAGTCCGTCCCCCTATTTATCTCAGAAACGGCTTGCCTTAGAGATCTGAAACAATCTGAATTGTGTTTCTATGATGCTGAAATCCCCAGGAAAACTATTCTCATCTCTGTATTCTTTTTGGGCTCTGGGTTCGAACCCAGGAGCCCATAATACGTTTCCATAAGAGATGAACGCAAATTACGTTTTCATGACTTGCAGAGGTTGTTTCTTTTACTAAATTAAATTAGAAACAATGGTCCTACGAAATTGAGACAAGTGTCACAAGAAAGGAAAATTATTATATATTGTTATTTTAGTCGTGAAATATTGTAATAGATCTGAACTTTCGATGATTTTGATATAACACGGAAATTTCGCAAAAATTTTGGGAAATAAACCCATCCGTTTGACGACTAAGGCCATTGTCGAATGTTGATTTCATGAATTATCCCATATAAGTGCACGGGGATAATCAGTTCTTATATTTTTTATATGAAATTTATGTAAAGTAGGCTTTCTTGACTTGAAAACAATAGAATAAATATTATGAATAATGATAAGAAATATATTGAGTTAATATGATCTTACGACGGAATTTGTTCTGCTTATGAGGACCAGATATATACGATAATAGATATATTTTTAAACTAAATTAAGTTCCGCCATGCTTGACGGGGGCGTTTACTATTATAAGCATAAAAAACAGCAGATTAGTGCCCGAATAAGTTAAAATACTGAATGCTAATTATCCACGAGGCAACTGATTTATTCAGCCATTGGAACAATTACTAAAGTAATCCACTCAAACAAGAAAATAGGAATAGCAATGCGGCGACATTGTCAGTTTATGATAAGGTTACTGATCCAATAAAACCTGTGCAGGGTTTGTACAACTCCGTACACTAAAGCATTCCCGACGGCTATTCGTTTCCGTATTCGAATTCCATCGTTGAAAGAAATTAAACCATCGAAGGAATCTACTACCCAAAATAATTTCGCGATAATGTGTGAGTGTGCACATATGTAAATTGCGGGTATAAAGGTGTTAACTGTTCCCTCCATGTGCTCAGCAATATTGATATAAATATACAGCGAAATATGGAACATAAACAAATGATTTGTGAACCTCTGCTAGATCCATTCATAAGGAGGCGCACGCATCCATTCCTTCTCTTCCACTACAGAGCTCTAAACCCATTCCGGTGCAAAAATCCCCAACCTCTTGGCAAACCCATCCAACTAACAAATCGCTAATCCATTGCACTCACGCAACCAGTTACACGCGTGTTCTCAACCCCTCCAACACTGTCCCCTTATTTCTCGACGGCCGTTCCGTTGCAAAGAAAAGAAAGCCTCCCCTTCGTCCGCCATCGTCACCTCCCCTTCGGCCTCGGAAATCCCAGGGGTCCCAGGGTGTTCTTCGCCGCCCCTCCTTCCATAACCCATCGCCACTTCACGTAGCGATCCCCTTTCTTAGGAGGCTTTAACGACTTTTTCCCCCACCAACCCCCTCGACACCCTCTCTCTACACTCTGCATTCTTGGCGCGCTCTTCACTTAGCTCCGAAAGCCGCGCTTCACTCGAGAAAGGGGAAAGAATGTTCCAAAAAAAATATGCGCCTCGGTCCGACTCTTACATCATCCCCTCGCCATACAATCCCTACTTGGGACATCCTTCCCACACCTCGTTTCCTCCCCACGCCCACCAACCGCATATGCCTGCCTTAAAGAGGAAAGAGGGCGAAAAAATCACGAAAATCGGGAGAAGAATAAAAGAGCCAAGAGGCCTCTTCACCGAAAAACGTGAATTGATGGTGTGGCATTAATGGGGTGGTGGATGCGGTGCGATGGGGAAGGAAGAAACCTCGCCGATTCCAAGATGACCGCGGTAATCAGCCGAGGGGTCGTTGCCCTATAAACGCTGAAAGAGGGTTGGACGCGGCAACGGAAGATTCCCTCCGAACCGCGACTCCATACATCGCCGCGCACACTTAGAGAAATAAGCGAGAGCCAACTTTGAGTATCCGAAAATGATTACCAAAGAGCCTTAGTCGCATATCGATTCTACTTACATATATTGCGGGTCTGAAACAACACCTGCTGTTTTTCTGCGGAAGTGAATATTTTTTATAAAGTAAGGCCACTTTACGAAAACATTTGAGGTAGCGTTCCGATCAATTATAACTTGGTTTAGTAGAATTTAGAAGAAGTAATAGTAGAAGTAGAAGTAGTTTTGAAAGGACAGCCCAAGCGGAAATTTCACCGTAGTCGAACGGGTTAATCACATGGCTATCAGGAGACTACAGGGAAAAGCAATAATGGACGGTTGATCAGACACGAATGATACCAACAAAAATCCTAATCTTTCTGCCATTCTTTCAAAGGTTGTCATAGCGTTTTCATAAAGCAGGAGAGCCATGTAATACAATATATACATCTATATAAATGAACAAATAAAAGAACCTCAAAATAACCTCAGGAGGACAAATCTAGACAAGGGAGCCCAAACAACACAACAGCCAAGCAGCACAGCCAAAAAGGAGCCCCAAATTCGATTAATTGCAGTCGATTCGAAGCAGTTTTAATTGCTTCCACATGTCGCCAAGGGGCCCTCCTCACCTTGCAACCGCCCCAAGGAGAAATTATCAGGATAAACAACATCACATCGTCCTCCTCCGCTAGAGTAAATGATCAGGAAGTGGAGCTTTCTGCCGCACGAGAATACGTGTCTCTGATGTTAAATTAGGTTCTGGTTAGGGAATGGTCGTGTGTGTTTGTAAATAATAATAATAATAACTGATTTAACTTGGGTCTTTCCGTTTCCATTTAAGAAGTTATTGTTATTAACTCCCGATCATCCGTGGGCGGATTACCCGAGCATACTTTTTTTCTCTACGTCGATCTTTTTGGCGGTCTTTTTGAAAAATTTCAAACACTGAAAACACACAAGATTTTTGCGTTTTAATACAAGTGGGACTTGGGTAAGGCCATTTCTATGGAACAGTGGGAATTCGACTACAATGGTATTATCGCTGCTTAAAAAATCCGCTGTCGGGTGAAAAGAACTCTCGGCGAGTCCATGAAACAAACCAAAATAACGGACAATGTCCATAAATATTAATGATTTGTTTATTTACGTAAATTACAAACATAGTAATAAAAAAGTGAAACTTTCGATTACCCATGATTTATGATCATTCGTGCATCCTCTCCCCATAATTAGCCCGGATGATCGTGAGTTCACTGTAACGATTTCAAAGAACAGTAATGCCCGCTACGAGAGGATCGTAAAAAGAAATGTTATTAAAAGAAAGAAAACATAATAAGAAATATTACTCATAACTCAAAACCAAATATATTAATATTT
>KZ308572.1:4447-153500 GCA_000376725.2 Ladona fulva | reverse complement strand
ACAATATATAATTTTATACTATAAAATATATAACAAATTTTAATAGAATTTGGGATGTAACCTAACCATGGACCCAATGAAATCTAATTAAATTTTGAACTTTTTGCTTAAAAATTAACGTGAATGGTGGAGAAAGTAAAGTGAGAAGGGCTAATTTATCCAAGCAAAGTGCGGTGAAAGTCGCCACAAACTATAATATCTATGAATAAGGGACGTTCTACAAAGAGTCATTCCTCTCTATCTTTCCACGACTGCCTTAAGGTTTCGGCACCTTCTCGATACCCTTTCGTTATAGCAATGGTGTGCGCTCCAGGGGCGTCATAGACGTGTTCCTCTTCAGTAGCATTTATTCCTCGATCGATTCCCCTCAATTGAACCGAGAATTAATTCCTCAAGGGCCGTTGAAAAAGTGGTGGTGGCGGCGTTCGCCCCAGTGACCCAGCTATTAAGAGTTACACGATGGGCAAGGTCGCAGAAGAAGCAGGCCTTTAAAAATCTCTAACAAGTGGCCAAGCTTAGAAGCGTATATGCTGGTTAATTGGAAAGATAATTATAGGCCTTAGAGGAGGTGTCGCGGATACCATCTTCTGAGACTCAGTTATAAATTCATTTCATTGGAAGGAATGGAATGCGGAACAAAACGCTCGCTCCTATATTTTTGGCGGAGTAACCAGAACTGCAGCATAAAATATATTTCTTCCTTACGGTAAAATTACGAAGCTATTCAAGGCGGATCAAGTGGGAATTTGCATAAGATGGTGTGATTCAAAGATTGATTACCAAACTTCAATCTTTTCACACTAATAGTAATAACAAATCTACCTTTAGGATTCCAAGAACAACCGGATTTCAAAGAGTAATCACGGAAATTCGAAAAGTAATTTATACACGAGTCAACATACTATTGGCCATTGCCTCGAGTTTACTCGACGTTTCATTCGCCTAAAAGCATTTAACTGCAGTTAAATATCAATCACAAATACAGTCTAACCTCAGTCTGCGAGTAACTTGGTTTGCGAGTGTTTTGCAAGACGAGCAAAAATGTTTCATAAATTTTAATTTGACAAACGAGCTGGGTCTTGCAATACACGGTGTACATATAAAGCTGTTTTATCTGCCGAACGTCGGGTGATTACTACTTCCCTAATAGTCATTACGTGTATGGAAATATTTAGGTTTTGAAACAAATCATGATCACCTGATTTTCCATTATATCTTGTGGGGAAACCACTTTGATATACGAGTGCTTCGGATTACGGGCACGTTTCCGAAATGAATTATGCTCGCAATCCAAGGTTTGAATGTGTAGCATTCGAGTAAGTTCTTCGTTCACTCCTATTTCTCTAATCTTCCTCTTTTTAAAACTACAAGACAGGGCTGGTTTATGTATTTTTGGAGCAACATATGAAAAACTAATATAAAAATTTGAATCTCATTCCTGAAATTGACTAAGGATTTATTGAGTAGGGGAACAATCAGTAGAAATTTACATTTGAATATCGCTTATAACTTCGTGTTTTTATATTCCCGAATAGCATGAAAACGGAAAAAAATTTAATTAGCAACATTTAGACCCGGTACTATAATGTATATTAAAATGTACTTTAACAAATGTTCATTTTAGGACCCGGTATTATAATGATTTGACACAGCTGAAGTGAATATCATGGTTAGTCTCCTAAGTATGCCATGGATTAGCTTGGATATCAACTATAATCTTTACTTGAACTGAACCAAATCATTATGATGCCGTGCTTTACATTCATTATAATTAAGAGGTTAATAGCAGCGAAATACCAAACTTTTCCGCCCACGGATCCGTTAGAAAGACATACAGCAGAGGAAAACAGCTATATAAGAAAACAATTTGCGATATGGATTCCGTTCGATGAATGGAGAAAGAGAATAAAGGGCCAATCTGAGGAGGAAAAACAAAGAGACGCATGACAGGTGACGCGGGGAATTGTAACAAAGAAAGAGTAGAAAGGCTGCATTGGGACGCTTGACTTCCTACCGCGTAAGGCGAAAATAGGAACCGAGAAAGGGAATGGGCTTTTTTTCGGAGGGGAAGGGTGGTCAGGTGGGCTAAAGGGATCGATACGACAGAGGAGCGACTTTCTCACTCGAGGGATTCAAGGGCAGCACTCTTCAAACTGCCTCTACCACTGCTACGTTGTCATAGGGTTTGCCTGTTTATTTTTCGATCCTTTCCGATATATTGCAGTTACTCGGATGACGTCAGAAGCGACGTATGCAATCGCTCTCCGGATAAGAAATCGGTCAGATTTGAGGCACACGTTTGTCGAGCAGAAATTTTCGATGGCATTATTGGCTAAAAAGTTATTCTAAGTCGTCTGCACAGGGGGATGACTGCAACGTACACGGGATCTAGGAAGACAAAAATCTTCTCTTTTACTTTGTAATTCCAGCCCTCAGGATCTCTCTTGAGCACCTTATTGATATTGAGGAACTTGAGGAAGTGTTCCAGTGAGTCCATTGCCAAAAATACGGTTGCCTAGCCCACAGTGATCAATAAATAATGAATTCTCGTAATTACAAATCAATATACGGAGGTATATTATGGTATAGAACAGGATCAACAGACCAGCGTTTGAGAAATCCTATTCCAAGACTACCAAGGATGAATAATTCCGAAGGGTACCAACAAATTTTCCATCAACATCATTAAATGATTTGTTAAAAATTGCATACCCATAATAGCTCAGTGCAACAGAAGGCATGTAAAATGTTCTACCAACTAGAGTATTTGCTTCATTTACTACTCGGAAGCAAATCAATTGAATAAGGTATCGGCATAAGGATAAATTCCCAAAAGGTAAATAATCTAACACTTCCGAAGAATTAAGTATAAAATATGCTTAATATTGTTGGAGAGCACACTTTATTATCTAGAATCATGGTAATCTTCAAGTGGCCTCGCAAAAGAAACGGAGCCGTCATTTGCAAGTTCTCACAGTTCTGTTATGAGAAAAGAGAGAGATGCCATGCTCGGCTGTCGAAAAGTAGGACCTGAAAAATAAGTCATGTATTTCAAACGTGAATCCATGGAAAATCCTACAGTCGGTGCCACTGACTCAATAAAAACGTACATAAATATTGTTAATAATTATTAACTTCTATAGTTTATATTTAATTGCTGCTTCACCCAATTTATTTTACTTTTTCTTATGGTTGTTAGTTTAAGCAACAGAAAGAGACAATGTTACGGTTTTCTAGAAATATTTTGCCCAGGAGTTAAAACATCCCACGACTCCTTGCGCAAAATAAAAGCATCAAACGTAATTACTTGAACCGACCTATCCTCTACAAAAATCTGGACCGATATGATCTTCATAAAATTTTCGCTAATATAAAAGCAAATTTTAAACTACAATATCGAGGCCAAAATCATACGTGAACTGAAACCTAAAGCACCGAAAGACAACATTTTTAAGTACGAACAACTGACGGAGGTCTCAGGGCCTCGAAGCCCCGCGGCAATGAGATTTATAAACAATTTCATCGGTTTTCACATTAAGGACATACTTATGGGTAATGGTACTAGGATATTTCTCAAGGATCGCATTAAACGGTCTACCGGATAACCAAGTGGGTAGCTCGTTCGCCTTTGGTGATAGAGGTCCCGGGTTTGATTATCGGTGGGTGTCCATAAGTGCGAAATTGCCTTAGCTGTCAAAAGACAAAAATAATCGAATTAAACAAATAATATTACTGAGATTCGTTCTTTGGAAAATACATGAAGTACCGTTGTTCAAAGTTGTGTACTAAGCCTTACGTTGGTCTTTCAATTAATTGTGGATAAGTTTAATTTATCATCAATCAGCCATTACCTGAGAATGAAATTTGAATCCTATTACCCACAAGGTTTTAGGTCTGTTTTCACTTCGGCAAAAATAACTCTTTTCATCGATTTGTTTTCGGTTCGAAGCCCTGCTTTCAAAAGAGAAGCAATGGTGACGCATTGGACCTCCGATTTAGAAAGCCATCTTTGGGACGCGATCTTTCAATTAATTCGGGAAATATGGCGAGAGGCCGCGAAGACTGATGAATGGAGGACATAAAATGAAACTTTTAATAAGAGTCCCTTCAGAGATTAGGAGTTCGCGCTAAGGAAGAGGTGTTCTAGATTAGTTGTTCTCGCGGACCGCCCCGGGGAGTGTGGAAGCATAGAGAAAGGGGTAGAGGGTGAGAAGGCATGAGCTGAGATAGGGCGGCAGCCGAAAGAGGGACATCAAAGCCGGCGAGCGTCATTCTTATCACTTTCAAATGGGTTACAATCCCGCTGTGATGCTGACCTCCCATTAGCCTCCTAATCTTTCCAAAGCCCTCCCGCTCTCCTTCTCAGAGTTATATGAAGCACTTTTCCTCGATTCCATTCCGCGAGTTGGAGATTAATTAATGGCAATACTCGCTGTTAGAATGAATTTTCCATTGAGAACTCGCTTATTATATCTCGCAACATCTTGAGATATCATCAGTCGACTGGTATACCAATCGCTTAACCGCTAATGTTACATGGCTTCTGCGTGCGGAAAGAGTGCTTTAATGAATGAGGGCATAGTTTCCGATGTAAACCTCAATCTTGCCCGTTAATATGCCTTTCACCACATCATGGAACAGACCCATCGAAACGCAACACTTCCTCACCCGGAAACAGCTTATACTCGATTTACAGCGGACTAACAAAGTTTTTTCCCACGGAAAAATCACACTTTGCCGAACGAAGATAATTTGTGTTGCTAATAATTGCACAAAATCTCACTTTTAGTGAATGATCGATAATCTATTTCCAAAGGAGGATATTTCCTTGATATCTGTTGGCCTCAAGAAAGAAATTTCTCTGATGTTAAAAAGCTTCCTTATCACCGTTTCGTATGATTTTACGGTTTTTGCAAATCTTAAATACTCAATTGTGTACAAAAAAATCAGCGGTTAAAGATGAAATGAATGGTAGTAATGGATAAATGGGAAGTTAAAAACTTGAGAAGCCAAAAAGATACGAAGAGTATGTAGCGGCACTGTGGTTCGTAAAACCGTAAAACCTGTGGCGTAAAACCGTTCAAGTTTAGCTGTAGGTTTCCGAAAACTCAAAAAGTGACATATTCATCACCAAATATTTAAAAAGCGGGACTTACAAACAAAAAAACCTGTATCATGATTCATGGCTTAGTCACTCTGTAAGCACCTATGAATACATTTGCGACTGGTCTTAGAGAAATAAAACTAGGAAAAAAAGAATTGCACCTCCAAACGTATACGAGACGAGGTAAAGCGTGTTGCTTTCTGAAGTCCCTGAACCATAAAAATTACTCGGATAACTCTTATCTCATTATAATTATAAATAGTATTTAAAGAAAGGCGAAGAACTTCCACTCACAATGTCAGACATGAATGGAAGTGGGTTAGACTAAGTTTAGATATTGAATGAATACCATCTGGATGGGAGTTCTTGTTTATTCATTAATGAATACTGTCAGAATCAGTTTTATCAGATTCTTAATTATTAAGTACTTGAATTATCTTTCTGAACTATCTGCAAATCTTCCTAAAAGACTCTTGTTCTCGAAAGAAGAGAAATTAACGTCCAACTTTAAACACGCATCCTACGTACGATGTGCCCAGATACTAAAGATGCACCTACCTATCTATTAAATATTTAATTTTTACCTTTTAACATCTTCCACCTACTTCCACCATCTTCACTGCAAACGCTAAAATATTGCAAGTTAACGTTTCTCCACTATCATTACACAATCATAGAAAAGTTCTAAGTCATCTTGTTCATCCCCTCGAAAGCCAAAAAAATGCTGTGTCGCTGATAAACACAGAGAGAATTACTTCGGCTAAGGCTCTCTTGCAGAAACAATACGTTCCTCTGTTTATTCAATTGCAAGATACTTAAGAGGGTAATGCAGACACTTTCTCTCGTAGAGCGGAAAAATCTATGGGGTATTGTAAGATGCGTAGATAGACGGCATAATGAACAAAGGCAGACACGATGCGTAGACACTGCAGTATTCTAGAGAAATCGCCAGAGAAAGTGCACACAGTGTTATACGAAGCGCTCCCATAATTCAACAGACAGAATTGCCCTTTGATTCTCAGCGGGGAAAATGAAAGTCGGATTAAATATATCTATTTGTACATGAGAGAAAATAACACCTCGCATCTTAGTACAGTCCAATGGGACAGGTTATCGAAAACAGAAGTTTTCTATCTAATCAAAGTTCTCATAGTTCGAAGCCGAATTATATAATCAACAATAAGAATTTGAATCTTTATGGAATTTCTTTCAATTTAGTCGTAAAATATGTCAAGAGTCCGAATTGATAGATATAAAGATACAACAACGGGAGCGGGTTGTTTTACGACAACGGCAGTTGTAGAACAACCCGCTCTATACATATATATTTGTTCATTTGCACGATTGGACTACAGATAGGCTCCAGGCCAGGTGGTAGTCATCTTTTCAGGGGGAGAAGGAAATACAATACCCTGCCTGGTATTCACCCTTGTCGGGAGGGAAACCCCCCAAAACCTCCCGCAGGCAGTACGTCATAAATATAAAAGAAAATACAAGTAATTGATACCTACGATTAATACAATATAATAAACACTTATAAAACAAAAAAGGGAAAAAAATAATAATAATACAAAATTACCCACACTTACAAAGCAATTAAAATTAAACATCAAAGTCCACTATTACAGTTTAAGATACAAAATGCTCGACTGTTAGGATAAAGCAACTTACATAACTAACTAATTATTGATAAAATTTATTTAACATCACACAACTCTTTTAATTCTATTTACAAATACATTCCCAGTCTGAGGAAAAGGTTCGAACACTTCCCCAGGTAAATTGTTCCATTCTACTATTCCCCTATTTAGAAAAGAGTATTTACAGACATCCGTTTTTTGTTTTAGAGTACCAACTTTATGATTGTGATCATTCCTTCCTAAATAATCCGGTTTCCGGAGTCTACTGTTTAATTCTTTCAATGAAGGCTTCCCTATCACGGTTTTATACATATTCCCTAACCTTTTGGTTTTACGTCTTGCTTCTAACTTTTCCCAACCAAGTTCCTTAATCATTTCATTGACACTATCCGTTTTCCCATATCTGCCCAAAACGAATCTTGCTGCGCGCCTCTGTACATTTTCGAGTTTACCCGTAAGACCTTTTTGATGTGGATCCCAAACGCTATCGCTATACTCTAGCATCGGCCTAACAAGTGTTAAATAAGCCTTTTCTTTAACTTCCCTACGGCACTTCTTAAGGTTTCTGATTACAAAATTAAGTGTTCTGTTCGCTTTACAGGTTATGTTTTCGATATGACTTGCCCAATTTAAGTTATTACTGAAGGTAATCCCTAGATATCGAATATTTTTATCTGTTGGAACGCATAAGTTTCCTATATTATACTTGAATTGAAATTTGTTCCGGTTAAAGTTTATTATTTTGCTTTTGTTAGCGTTACATTTCAATTTATTTCTAACAAGCCATGCGTTCAACTCTGTTAGGTCGTCTTGTAGAGCGATGCAATCTCCAAGATTTCTTATTGTTCGATAAATAATACAATCGTCAGCAAACAAACGAACGTTCGATTTAATATTTTTCGGCATATCATTTATATAAATTAAAAATAATAAGGGCCCTAACACACTTCCCTGAGGTACACCTGAAGTTACTTTGAAAGCTTGTGATGATTGTTCGCCGATTTTAACCTTTATAGTCCTATCGCTAAGGAATGAATGTATCCATTTAACTACTCTTGGATCAATATTTATGCGCGAAATTTTTTCTAGAAGGATGTTATGATCTACTACGTCAAATGCTTTAGATAAATCAATTACTACTGCATCTACTTGCTCTGATGTGTCGTATGCTTCGACTAGGTCTCGATTAAAACATAAGAGTTGGGATTCGCAAGAATATCCCTTCCTAAATCCATGTTGACGATCGGTTATCCAGTTCTCATTGTCCCAAAAGTTTCGTATGTAATCAGCTACCATTTTTTCGAAAATCTTACATACAACGCTCGTAAGACTTATAGGTCTATAGTTATCTGCCAATTTTTTGTTTCCCCCCTTATGTATTGGTATAACTGTAGCGGATTTCCAGTCATGCGGAATTTCACCGTTGTTCAACGCAATCGTAAATATTCTATGAAGATAATATACTATTGCACGTCCACCAATTTTTAGAGATTCTACCTGTATGTTGTCTGGTCTTACTGATTTTTTTTTCTTAAGTGCATTAACTCTTTTAAGTATATCGTTAAAGCCTATGTTGAACCGCGAGTATTGCTTTTCTTCTTCCTCTGGTTGTCTTCGATCCCCTATGCTCACCGTTTCCTTGGGTACGTAACTGCTAGCAAAGTGTTTCACAAATTCTTGGGCTTTATCGCGTCGTGTCTCACTCACACTAATCAGGATAGATTTTAATCTAACAATGTTAGCAGAATTTCGAAAAATAATACACTCGATTTCTAATAACATTATGCTGTTCATGGAATGTACAGAGACTCACAGCTTTAACAGCTCGTTGGCGTTATTTCGTTCGTCTCCCAAAAATCTTCTCGTCTTCCGTCATAATATTTTTCAATATTGATCGCGACAAACCAACCTATTCTTTTTAGTAAATCGGGTTGATTGAGAAGCACTACTGCATGGCCATATTTCAACCCCTTCGACTTGCATATTGTACTTCGCATATGCTGGAATCTCAGAAAATTGCCTACTATTAATAAAATTTCATTAGCTCCTATCTTTAACTCTATACTAACTTATAATCCCCATGTATATTTTGGGAAAATACATGAGATCGAATACAACAATTGCCTTGGTCATTAAAAGGATGGGTTGGGTTGTTTATTACAGCAAAATTTTACAAACTTTCCGTGTATTTTATCAAAATTCTCGTAATTTCGTATCTATATCCATATTTTACGAATAAAATAAAAAACTAAATTCATTTTCCTAAATTTCGCAGCACCATTATTTTTAATTTAATTTTGTAAAATAAACTTAGTCTGCAAGTCATGAAAACTAACATTACGTTCTTTTCTTATGGAAACGTGTTATGGGCTCGAACCCGAGCTTTCTGAGAAATGTGAATAGTTTTCGTGGGGCTTACAAAGTGTCAGAAACATAATGCAGTTTGTTTCACATCTCTACATTACACCGTTTCTAAAATACAGAGGACAGACGAACAGACATTTTGCATTTTATATACGTACTAGTAAACGCCCCCGACAAGCATGACGGGGCTTAATTTAGTTTAAATATATATATATTATCGTATATATCTAGTCATCCTAAGCAAGAAACTAGCAACATAGGATAATTCATGAAAACAACATTCAACAATGCCTTGGTCGTCAAGGGGATGGGTTGTTTATTTCCGAAAAATTTTACGAACTTTCCGTGTTTTTTATCCAAGTCCTCGCATTTTCGAAATTATATTATATATTTTATAAAGCAACTNATTTTATATTTAATTAAATTATATACCTATATATCGACAATTTACTGTCACGTCATAGAAATAATTTATAACTTTTTACTTTAGTTCAGGATAAGTATTCTAATACTGTATTAAAATTTTGTTTCGATTAGAAAAATACTGATCGAGAAAAATATTCAAAGTTAGCACTCCGTTGATGAAAGCGAAATAACTCACTTTTTTCGTAATACTCGTGATCAAAAAATAATCATAATAAAACAAGAGTGATTGCTTTACATGGGTAAAGGCAGAATGAAGCGTGCTGTAATTTGGTGTAACTTGTTTTTCTGTGGGATTCCTAGTTGAGTTTTTATTCGACTCAAAACTCGAGTGTCCACAAAAAATCCGACAGCGAGGCAGATACTCAGCCTTTCAGGGAAAATCAGGAAACACAAACTAGATCCAAAAACAATTCTCATTTACTGTAGAAGTAGGATTGGAATCCAGTATTTTTCCCCAATTGAATTTAAGAGAGACATTTACAGGAAACGAAAAACAGAGGCTTCGAAACGATTGATCGTCTTCGGGAGACGAGATGAGATTGGGAAAATCTCTCTCTGATACAGTCATATATCCAGGACCAAATGTTATGGTGCTGAAGAACTGAAAATCATGGGATACTTGGAAATGGAAACAATATCAGTGAACGAAATTAAGCTATAAAGAGCATAAGAAAAATAGCTGGCGAAGGCACAAGTAAAGTTAACTCCAAATGGAGCGAATCGACGCTTCCTGTGCGAGAAGGACAAATAGGGAAAGGGATATAAATCTCCGAAGAATTGTGGTTTGAACAACGAACGAAAGTGAATGGGGTGAAAGAGAAAAAGGCGGTGACACAAATGGTCTGAGGATGGTCTTCGAATACGTCAATCCAATAGGACGACATTGGGAGACAGAAGAGCACACACATTACAACCGCAACTCTTTCTAAACCGCAAGCTCTTGTTCCTTTACACAAACCTGCAATTCCTCCACTTTCGGCTAACCCTAATGGTTAGTTGGTAGCCGAATTCTGCTGAAATGATTCTATATGATAAAATTCCCAATCTTCATCCCATCAACTCTTGCTATATATTTATTAAAAAATTGGTGTCATTCCCTTTACACCGCTTTACTAATATGTAATACTTACAAATAATTATTTTAAGACAGATGTTAAAAGAATCAGTACCATTGTATGGAAAAAAATTCCGAGTCTAATATAATATACCTTATTTTATTAACATTCACGGTGCCCAAAATTTAAATGCAGCTGTTCCAGTCATTTTTAACCAACTTCTTCTACATGGTTTGGAAAGGTTAGGCGAAGCAAAAAGGAAAACTAAAAAGTGGTTGTTGCAGACCTCTTGAACTTCAGTAAAAATATGTAATACGCAATAGTGTGAATTATTAACTACATATAATAATGTAAATCATGTAACATGTAATATTTTATGCACATTTTTACCCTGTTTAACATTTTGTGTAAAATCATGCACCTTCGGATGAGCCTTCCTTGGCGTAGGATTACTGATATGGGCTCGCTAGGTTTAAATGAAATCCTTAATCTATTATTTTCTTGTTTCATAAAATTTCCTGTAGTTCATCCCGTTGAGATATTGGATGATGATGACTCACATGCGCTTTTCGAACAGATTTTAATAGCATAAGAGAGAGCAAAATTGAAGGATATCCTTCGATTATTTTTAGAGGGAGATTGTTACTTTTACTACTCCCACATACCTACCACAATGATATAGAGAATATATACATTTTCAAATTCTATTTGCAAAAGGAGTCGAGGTCAATGGCATGAACTAATACTATGTACATACATACATATGTACTAATTTGCTATACCAAGAATTGAATCACCGATCAATCTGGCATGATTGGCACATATAACTGGACTGCATTCGCAGGATTCCTTTCTAGTATTTCGCAAAATATAGATTGAAATCTGCGTAGTAGAAAGAGATACTTAAAATATTATCTACACAAACTCCAAAATTAAGCAGTTTGACGTTTTAAGATAACTTGACATTAAGTTAAGAAAACGGCATCTTTTAAAATTCTTATCGTACGTGCTATTTTCTTCATTATTCAAACATTTTGATTTCCCATAAGTTATGTTTTGTAACGAAAAGCCATGAATTACACATATGTTTCCCCTAAATAGTTCGGCATTCCACAAGAACGTTTGTACCAATGCAAACTTACTAGATAAACTTGGCCGACTGAAGGAAGCGTGGTAGTTATAGAAGAAGTTGCATAAAAATGAAGAGGGAACATTCCCCAATGCCCATGGCAGTATAATAACAGCGACACGTACCTTTTACAATATCAAAATTTAAAGGAAAATTCTTCTCCAGAAAGTTAACTTTCTCGATGCGACAATGTACAAGAGGAAACCCTATGGCTATTCTTGAACGTACATACATGAAGAAATTATCGCCATATTTGTTTTGATATTAGTATCACTTACAGTCGGCTTCAAACAGACATGTCTCTCTAGGTAATATAACCGAAAACAATACATAATTGCGCTTCAGGGAAGTTAAACAAGAACAAGCAGTAACTCAATAGTAAATTAATTAATTACAAATAATAACTCTTAAATACAAAATTAACGATTACACATACTTATAAATATGATTTGTTAATAATGAAGGTAATACATCTGCGGTATATCATCTGGTTCACACATCGAAGAAAACTTAAACTGACGAAAGAAGAGCGTAAAATGTTCTTTGAGATCCCTATGTAACACTATATCACCATGAGCGAATACGAGCTTTTCCACCGCTGACAAACATCATCAGCGCAGCTGTCAAAATTCCGAGTAAATCCTAATTACGAACACGTAACCAAAATGCAGACAGTGAGATGCAGAACCGTTACAATTTAGGGATTTTCCTCCGCAGCAGGGAATAGGCACACCACAGAAAACTTTCCACAATCATCTACATCGTATTATTCGCTTCATTGCTTTTGCTTTTTTCTTGATGTCGTACAATTAGCGTTTCTTACGGAATGCAGATTAAATTTGGTTGCTAGATGAACAAGCAGTCTAAATGAATCCACTGGAAATGATCATACAACTCACACTGGTGAGAAAAAATATAATTACACACTAAAACATCTTCTAAGAAGTACTAGATATGACGTTCAGACTGATGTGTCAACAGCCCGCACCCTTCAACGCAGTTATTCGTAATCTTCTACTATTAAGAATTCTGATATGCGGAACGCAAATCCCACAAAGGTTAATTACTCAAGAGCATATTAACTACAAACTAAGGACGATTAAAACGCAAAACGAATCTTCGCTTTTAGACCACTGGAGATGAATCATCACGTAACTTCCGTAGTGACGAGATATATAATCAGGTCCTATGACATGCATCTCTTAAGCAGCATCGATAAGTACCTTCAGTATCTCCTCCATTAAGAAATAAGTTTTACAACCTAACACTAAAATATAAGCGGTGATTTTTTCAACTTTAAGGAGCACCCACTAAAGATTTAACAGCTGATAAGAATTTCCTTTTATTCACTAACGACTATATGGTGCATTAGCGTTAATCGTTCATGACGACATTATTTCAATTTCCTTTTACGAAGTCGGTAATTCGCAGCGAATATAGGAAATAAATATTAAGCAGCATTAGCTTTTTTTAATCTAAAGCCTATGAAAATGTTTCTCTCGCAAAAACTTATTAAAGGACGTAACGTAGAAAAACTACGCCTAGTTAAATCCGTTCAACGATATATTGTGATTCCTATCTCTCAGAGAGAGAGAATTACAAGGGAAAGTTGAGCATTTCTGTTCCTAGCTCTCACTCGAAATTTAAAGTATATTTAGCATCATAAAATGACTTTAGCGATAAATAAACTCAAAATGTTTTCATTCCCTCGTGGCGCTTAAATCTTATCATTAACTTTTTAAAATAGTCGAACGTATACTTGTTAGACCCATATAAGCACAAAGCAAAGATTGAAGGATATTGATACATCCAGAACTTAAAAAAAAAACAAATTGTATAATTATCATAGTGCTTGCATTTTTTGCTGTAAATTATAATCCCTCGGAAGAGAAGAACGACGTATCAAGTACATCTGAACAACAGAGCGATATAGAGAGATAAAAATCATACAAAGATGGTAACTTCTAAACTGGAGAAAATATTCATCTGCAGAAGTACAGTAAAACCCGCCGTTACACGTTGGTTTCGTGAGGCATCATAAATGCCTAGGTATTACGCGTAGTAGTTTTTCCTTCAAAGAGCATATTCGAAACGTGGTAGGTAAAGCGAATAGAATGCAAAGTTTAGCCAGCAGAATTTTAAGGGGATGCTCATGGAGAGTAAAAGAAACAGCGTACTTTTCCCTGATTCGACCTCTCCTTGAGTACTGCTGCGCGATTTGGGATCCCCACGAAGTAGGATTAACTTCCAGCCTTGAGATGGTTCAACGTAGGGCAGCTAGGTTTGTTAAGGGTGACTTCAGATTTGACAGCAGTGTTTCAGCTATGATAGAATCTCTCGGATGGAATTCGCTTAGTGATAGAAGACTAGATTACCGTAGGAAGCTTTTTAATAAATTTCTCACTACGGATCTCAGGGAGGAGATAGTTGATATTGCCATCCCAGTTACTACCGAACGTGATCTTCGGGACAAAACGAAGAAGCGTTACAGGGAGATAGTTGCCAGGACGGTTAGTTATTTTTGGTCATTCTTTCCGCGATGTATTAGAGAAGCGAACAGCAGTGCAGGTTAGATAGGTATATCGGTGTTTTACACCCCCTGCCATGCGCTCTAGCGGTTTGCAGGGTTCAAATGTAAATGTAAAACGATAGGGAAGGGTTTTTTGGTTCTTTAAATTTTAAATAAATGCTTTACTACTTAAAACTAAAAGGATACTTCTTTAGTTCCTTTAATTTAAGCACTCGTTTATTGATAAATATTAACGGAATTTATTTTTTCTGTTCGCAGAATGGGCAAATTTAACAAACTTAAAGCTATAAATAGCCAATGTTGATAATGTAAACAATTTGTCAAGCAGGACGAACATGCTAATGCGGGTTGCAGATGATCAGGGGACGGGAACAATCCGCCTTATGAGCGACGATCTGAATGCGTTTCGTGTAAACTGGATCGGTACTAGGAGAAAACCGCATATTAGACGGTACAGCATATCGAGCGGGTTTGACACATTACTCGCAAAACAGGAAAGCATATTAATTTCTAAAAGCAATTATATTCGACGCTCGGCTGTATTCATCTTCAAATTGAATTTCGCCCAGAAAAGCACTAAGGCCGACTTTCAAAGAAAAAACGTATATGCTTGTTTACACGAACGGAAGAATGGAGACAAATTGCAAATCTCGAACTCTGATTCGGTCCAACGGCAGGAATCTCCCACACCGCACAATACAGAGCGTTGCCCCAAAACTTAACGCAGCGGAAAATATTAAAAAAAGGAATCGCAAGCGACGCATGGAGAGGAACCCCAACGAACGAGTAAGAAAGCGGAGAGAAGGGATGCAAGTGTAGGAAAGGCGTGCGCATTTGGGAGAAAGAGAGAAACGGAGCGTAAAACTGGGCGATTCACGGAAACACGTGACTGCGGGGCGTGTGTCGTGAGCGGGTTATCGATTAAGCGAAATGTGGCAAACGGAATGGTGGCAACAGTGAGATGTGCCCTCCCACGGCGCCCGCTGTCATCCACAGCACGCACGAGACTCAATTACTCAAGGCCGTATTTTTCTAAAACGGGGAGTGGCGAACCAAGATGGCCGAATCCATTGACGCGGATCCACATTTTGCATCGGAGAATAATACGATGCGCTCCAATCGACACCTCTGAATATCGCTCTTTCTGCGACACGCCTTCTCTAATGGGCTACTGAGGTCCGGTTATTTCAAGAGATCAATCGGTTCAGTGGGCCTTTCTTCGGTGAAAAGTTGTCCACAAATGCTATTGATCACTCAGACATTTAGAGTAGAGAATCCTGCACATTTATCACCTTTGTATTCAGTACTGGTTCTGATACCATGTCCTGATTAATGGGATATTTTCCTTTTGCCTTTTGGTACATGACAAAGAAATATGTCTTTCATTTACTTTTATCTCAGTCTTGCTCGTGGCTGCGATGACATGAAAGCTATTGAGGTATGAGTTATGCGCATTGATTATGGTCTCTCCTTTTCGAATGCTATGAAAAGTGTTGGTCGTCGAGTCATTGTGCTTCCCTTACGTGGACTTGTTCCGCTTATAGCATTCTGTCTCAGTGAGGAAAGCAACGTCAAACTACCTCACTCCTCATCTTGCCTACTAAGCCTCATTTCCCTCTCATAGTCATCGGTAGCTAATGATAGAGAAGATGAAGTTCCAATCGGTCTTCGGGCTGAATACTTTACAGATATATTTATTTAAGTTAACAAACTGAGACCTAAGTTATTAGGAAAGGCGGAGCATATTACTTGAGGAATGGCTACATTTGCAGTAACTTGTGTATTGATATTAGAGTCGGAGAAAAGCTCCAAATAGCCGTTGTTTGCGAACAAACTAACCGTTGAAGAAGTCCCACCATTAGGGGTTGGGGTTCTCAGTGTTTGCGCTTAGCAAGTATTGTTCTCAGTACGTATTTCGACAACTATGTTGCCATCTTCGGGAGAGAAGAATAACTGAACATTTACTCTTCTCTTCCGAAGATGGAAACATGGCTGTCAAAATACATACTGAGAACAATACTTGCATAACGCGACCACGGAGAACCCCAATCCCCGCTGGAGGGAATTCTTCAACGGTTAGTTTGCTCGCAAACAACGGCTATTTGGAGCTTTTCTCTGACTCTTATGTCTTACCACAGCCATGTTCCTCTTCCTTATAGATTGTGTATTGATGGAAACTGAAGCTTTGCGGTCAAGTTTTAAGTTTAAACTTTGATGTCTCCGCTCGTCCTTTCACACATTTCAGGATATTACGTACAGGGTTTTATTATTCTAGTTTAAAATGTTTTTTACGATACTAGAAACAAAAATTGAAAACTCTGAAAAAGTTTGCTTTAAAGGTATATGTTCAACCCAGAATGTCAAGAAAGATATCACGAAACTTAGAAAAAAAAAAGTTTTATAGTTTTCACAATATATTATCCTCGTGAGAATAAGTCTAGTTTCATCCAACTTGACGATGTCAATAGATGGAGGAAACTAGACATTCTCCTTCACAAGAGAAAAACTGGGTGTCAAAAAACCTCACTCCTCATTTTGCCTAGTCAGTTCAATCCCCTCTCCAAGGCTTTTCGTTGTTTGTGGTGGAGGAATGAGGTTCATACCAGCCTTCGGGCTGAAGACTGTACAGACAATATTCAGTACAGACATTCAATAGACTACCACTAAGGACTGTTTAAAAGCATCGAAAAATTATTTAGACAAACGGAGGTAAGATCTCCGAAATTTGTAAATACCGAAGATGGGCTTCTACCCGATTCTAGAAAACTTTCTCGAGCTGATTAAATAAGAATTTTATTAATTTAAATCGCTTGTTAAACTGTCTAGATCATAACATGAATTAAAATAGACTACGATATTATGGGACAAAAATTAGATTATCCTCATAACAACTGAACTTATTGTAAAGGGATTAAATGCGACGTAAAGCCTGAATACTGAATTGCATCATTCAATGAAGAATTGTCGGAATCCCCATCTTCCACTTCTAGTGTCAATGAAGGAAAAGCTTGTTTCTTTCGAACGAAAGATGTTTGAACAGCTAACATTTTTTCATTGGTATTTTAAGAAGAGTGGAACAAATTATATGTTCAAGGCATATGGTTTTCCGATTGGGAAAATTATAATCCTAAAAGACATCTTTTGACAGTTTACAGAAGTTGCGGAATAGAATAGTGAATCTGATTATCAATTTATGTATTTCCCTAGGCTCCACAAACATCCATTTCCAAGACAATTACAGTGGTAGACTTCAGTCAGAGTCAATGTCAGTCAATTACAGTGGTACTTTCAACAGAAAAACGCAACATCTGCCTAACCAGAAAAATTCTATCAGCCGATATTCGAACCACGGCTGGTGGGAAGCCGGGAACCGGGGTGGGAGCAACAACTAGCTAACTACTCAGCCATAGAGGCCAACAAATTTTGAGGATTCAACGAATCTTTCGAAGAAAAACTCCAAAATTGAAATTATTTCCTACAAAAGGCATAGGCAACGGTTCATCGAATATCACGTTGAAATATCGGAAATAGTTCGATTAAAATTACGAAAAGACAAAAAGCGATGAATTTCGATAGTTTCCCGACCGTCAACAGAATCGATCCATGTTGCAAAAACCTCCCCCACCACAAGAGATCCGCCCATGCACTGCCAACTGACGCTGCGAACAGTTTATCGTCTCGCTTCACAATGTGCAGAGGGAGGAATGAGCAAAAGGCAACCCGGTGACGTATAAGCCATTTACGACTCATGCTTTCACCTTCCGCAAGGTTTACGATCTATTTAGTCGCTAACAGCCCCCATGACAACGGTGTAAAATCCGAGGCTTTTCTGCTCGACACCTAGTGATTTCCGAAGCAGAGGAAAAATTGACACCACCGCCAGCAAACCCCACTTCCCATTAAAAAGGCGCCAATGACATCACCCTGCGGAGGAAAATTCCTTCTTGCACACACACTAGTGTACTCATTTTTGCGAAACCCCATTGCCTAATCAAGAATCATATGCTAAAAAACAGGAAAAGTTCCAAAATAACCAAAGGGAAATTTTTCGAGAGGAAAATTTGTAACCCAAGACTCGTGCGAAAGAAAGACAAAAACGCCCACTCCGTTAATTCGCGCCTCGAGTAAACATAACGAACGCTTTGCTCTCCATATTAGCGCTGCTTCACAGCCACAAACCTTCAGCCTTAAGAAAACACTGAGCGAGATTCCGTCGAAAGAAAAGTTGAGGATGGGGAATAAGGGAAGAGAAAGAAAATGAAGGAATCGGTGTAAAGTGGAGGATTTCCGAAATAAAAGACGTCCTGAGATGAGAGAGGTAATATGAAGGCGGGAATCGATGAAAGGGGAAGTGGTCGCGGCGGAAATGACAATAGCTTTGAGATGATTACATACATAACAATCATGCTCTTCCCTTCGTAAAGCCTTCTGTAAGCAACGCTCCTCCGTACTTCCCTAACATGCATCTTGCAATTCAGACATCCATTCATTCGTTCCTCTACTCTTCAGGACCTCATTCAGTACACTGAAACAGGATTTGACTGTCTTACGACAGGGCATATCCGCATAATTTGGAATCCTTGCCAATCTGCCTCCACCCACCAATTCACATAATAGCGAATGTAAGGAACTTAATCGGTCCGTTTCCATAGTATCGAATCATTGTTTTTCGATGATGTCAGATCAACGCAGACAAACGATGGAAGAATGTGAAGGCCGAACTATCTGGCAGCCATATCAGGACCACAGAAAAGTTATCTAAGTTCCGTAGAATCGTTGTCATAAAATGACGAAAAAAAATTCTCACGCATAATTGTAGCTAAGAAGAAACATGAAAGTTTTTGCATATAAATATGAAATAAGTGAAAATTGATATATTTCTTTTTAATGTCGAGCTTTTCTTTATTTTATTTTTTAAAATATAGATCAACAGCTATGCATATATTAAAACAAATAGAATATGATTATTCTTGAATTCCCATCATTGTGGACAACTACATATGCCCAATAACATATAATAATGCCCAATCTCATGTGTCGCTTGCCGTTGGCGGCTTTAAGTGTACGTAAAACAAATATATAAACGAGCGTAAAGCGCCTCTAAGAACGTAACATGCAGACATATTTCAGTTAGCGTTCATTCATAGTACAGTCATTACCGACTCAATACCCACGCTAATTCGTCGCTATTGCTCACGCGACCCAATCCAACAGCAATCTGGATACTTATACCCTTCTTCCGACGCACCCGAGCACACTTGAAGTGATTGAACCAATAGGGGAGAGTTCCATATATCGCACCACTTCCCAAATCGCACCAATAGCCCGAAAAGTAGAATACTGCACTTGGGTCCCATCTATCACCTACGTTTAAAACTTCTGGCATTCCCAAGTACACCTCACTTGAGTTGAGGCACGAAGTATAAGTGTTGTGTGTGCATTTTAAGTGTCTGTCGAGCTATTTTTAGATTATCATATAAATATAGGATTCGGATGAGTCTTGATTCTTTTGATTTAGTTAAATGTCATATTTGTGTTGTTGATGTTAACAGGTCACACTCTTTTAGGTTACATTTAGTGACATCACTAAAGTGGTATTCACACGTATTTAGGCAGGGAAAATCATTTATTTTAAAATGGCGGGGGTTCCAGACGTGCGGTGATTAAAAGTTTCCAAGTTTTAGATTTGTCAGAATCAGAAAAAATTCTGATATTTGTTATTATCGTCAGATATACGCATTTTCTCTTTCCTTATACGGAAGACATGCAAATACAAATTTTTCCTTCCATTACGGTTCTGAAAACATACTTTCGAAAGATTCTAGCTACAGGGTCTAATGTGGTTGAAGCTTGTTACTCATTAGTATTTTAAAATGAGGTGCGATTTTGGAAACATGTTGCCTAAATCGCACTGCTTGGAAGGGTTTAAAATGATTTTTTTAATAAACAGTGCAAGCTGGAGTACAACTTCCTAATCAATTTTGAGGAAGAAGAAATGCTCCTTTAAACGTCTTAACCAAGGATACTTCAATTTTATCGCTTGTCTTTAAGTAATGTCAGTGTCAGTCAGCAAAAAAACCAGTACGATTTAGGTAACCCTCCCCTACGCTTCCGAACTATGATGCAAAACCCAAACGAGGAAATGAAACCATAGAAGACTGCGAAGAAAATCCTCAATCGAAATGCGCCGAGGACTGCAACACACGTCGTCAATAACACAGCTCTTTCATTCATACAAAACGAACGCAACAACGGCAAAGAGTGGATCCAACAGATCGTGAGAGCGAGGATTAAATAATTACTCCGTTTTACAGCCTCTTTAAATGGAGCAGAACGATGCTGCGATTCCAAAGAGGGGAAAACCTTTGCCGCAGCAATAAAAAGTCGGAGTTACCGAGATGACGAAAAAAGGGAGTTTCGAAAAGAGACAAAGAGAAAGATGGCGACAGGATAGCTAGGATGAACCCGGAAAGAAAAAACGTAATCAAAGAGCGCGGGAAAAGAGAGAGGAGAAAAGGGGGTTAAAAGCCCAAAGAGGACTTTCCGGGAATAAAGGATATGAGAGGGCGAACATTTGGCGAGACGCGAGAAGGAACGTCACCGAAACAAGGGGAGGCCGTACGAGGGAAAAAATATCGAGTGGGAGAAGTGAAGGTCGATAGGAGTTCGAAAAATAGGCGGTTGGATGCGCGGGAAAAGGAGACGAGGAGAAATATTTTTCGGGGCGGAGGAGGAAGAAGGTGGAGAGGCGTCCACGGGAAGCGAATTATTTCCAAAGATGCACCGAAAAATAGAGTGCCGGTGCTTTGCAGAGGCACTTCAGATGGTAGTTATTTCGGAGGTTAAGTTAAGACGCCAACGAAATCCAATTTCGTTTAACTGCCAATATGGAACGGTCTATTCAATGAAAAGATCTCATCTCTCTGCCACGATCACCCCTGGTATCAAATATGTTGTTGTGGAGATCCAATGCCATCAGGACACGTGATTGCTTACATATTACAGCCACCTGATTAGATGGAACAATATGGCTGGCACAATACCAATATAATCAATAAAGCATTCTTACGGAAATCGATAACAGCCATTTCTTTCTCATATTATAGCAGTTATTCTGAAATTGAGTGGATCTATATGAAGTTAAGGAGAATTGATGCAGCTTTGGAGGAGAATTTCTTGGATCTTTTGTAAATAGCAAGGTGAAAATACTGAGTCATACAACGAACACGCTACGTAAAACTATTGACGATACAGTTGATGTATTAAGAATGTTTTTGCTAAAAGAATTCGTTTAGTTGTTGGTTTAATATTTTACGATTCCAAGCAGAGGCTATGACCCCTTCAATGATTTTCAACGGGCACCAATGTATTAATCCACAACAACATTAATACCCTGCAATCTACATCTATCCTACTTAAACTTTTCGATATGTAATATAAACATGAAAGATGTAGGGAGTCAGAGCGAGGAATCAAATTAGGAAGGGTGGCATCATCGTACTGGATCGATCCATAAGCATTAGATAACGCAAAAAACGCTGAAATTTGGCCATTCTGATGATAGATTTGAATATATTCAGATTCAGGATGTGGATCATTTAACCCCTGATCGTACAGTCATGAGCAAAAAAAAACTCAAAAATTGCGGGTAACATAAGATTCGGGATACTCTTAAAAACTCCTTCAGTGGAACATGTTGCAACACTGTAAGGAGACCATGTCAAACATAACGGTGATTATATTCTCTGCACATGTAGGGGGTTCGGTTTAAAGAAATGGTAGGAGCATCGCGAGCGGCTCCCGTAGCGGACACCCATTTAGAAGGACGGACTTAATTTTACGAAATGCATTGATGGAAACGTTGCGTATACGCGATGGCAGCTCAAAACGTATGAGTTATACAGTGCAGATTGAATGAATTCGCAATTTAGAGTCGTCAATCAAGTCGAATACGTCTTTTTACCGCAAAATCAACGTTATGGACCTCCGACTCGCTGATTCTCTAATGGAAGGAGAACAGGTGCATAGAGCAGTCATATTTTCTTACCTACTGTCGCCAACATTATCACAAATATGCCCGATATGTAATCTCAGAAAACTGTTCCAAAAAGTGATGGTGAACATTAACTCGGATATTTCACATGGATCTTTAGTGATAATATTTCTATTAACTCTAACCTCTGCAATGTTGCGTAAGTGGGTTCAGGTATTGAAAGAAATGAAAATGGAAGTTAACGACTTCCTAAATGTTATTAGTGATTATTTTATTATTGTGCTGATAACGTTTTCAGTAATATGTGTAGATTGTTTTAGGGTGTTTTTCATTATTGTTGCCTTAACTTTCATCGATACAAAATTTGAAAGTAATTTATTAGTAAATTAATTGAAAGCGAACACCGAAGGGATCTGCGATCAATATTAAAAGTAATAAATGCATTCTTTCAGAAATGAGTTCGGATGCATGTGATCCAAGTTCCTCCTGATGCACCGCTTATTACTCCTTAGCAACTTCTCTTAAAGAAAAGCCAATCAATTCTAGAGTTAAATATTAAGCTAAGGGAGCATAATATGTTCTGCGGTAATTCCTGGGAATGTGAGCGGAAAGAAGTTTTAAATGAATATATGTTGTTTAAATCTCCTAACCGAATTTTGTGTGTGCGTTAAGTTCTTATCGAGGCTATAACTAAAAATCATAAATGCTAAGGAATGAAGAAAGAATATTCTAGTTTCCCTTACACCTTACCATTTGCAACAGATTTACTATTTAGTTATTATTTTGGACAATTATTTATTCAGAAAGAAAATTATTCTATGAAGTAAAAGTAAGCGCCATTTAATTAGCAAATCCTTCGGAGATGGCATTTTTCCTGGACAGAATCAGGATGAATGAATTCCCATAAAATAAATTGGTGGACACGTTATGGCGATGTATAAGAAGAGCAAGGAAATTCGGGAACGGGAGGAAAAAGAGACAAAGCGAGATCTGAATGGGATTTTTAAAGGGGATATCGTCGGAACGATGAGGAATTCAGTTTTCGAAAGGCTAACTCGCGAAGAAGATACAGGCAAAGCACTACTCCTGATAGACCATGGGTGCGGCCAATGCGGCCCGTCTGAAATTTCTATCCGACCGGCGAAGCATTGATTTTATCAAAACCAATCATATTTTGTAACCGAAGAAATAATTTCGGCATCATTTGGTCCGATTGAGTGATGCTACTAAAAATATGGCCCGTGAGCAAAAAAGTTTATGCCTGAAAGTGACAGAGGGAGGGATAAAGAGCGAAGCCAGCAGACGAAATTCCACGCGATTCCGCAAGAAAGAATCCCACAAATCTCGTCTACAACAATAACAGTCAAGGCGAGGGAAACAGTAAATTCCTAAGATAAATTTGACAAGTGATTCTTTGTCCGCGAAATGGCCCACGAATTTTCCTATGACTGATCAATACCGCTTGTTCTCAGGACAGTGTCGGAAGAGGGCATTAGAAGCTGTATAATGCGTCAAAAACGGAGAATCAACTTCCGAATTACCTGGAATTGCCACGAACGACCTGGATACTGTAACATGAATATTACTACCAGAGGCGAGTTCATAATTAGGCGCAATAGGCGCTAGCTGAGGGCCTCAATAAGACTGCTTAGAAATTCTCAATAACAATTTTTGTCTTGCGCTTTAAAAACGAATTTTATACATGTTGGGTAAGCTTACACAATATGTTTATAGAATACTTCGCTCGTATCGCCACATAATGTAACAAAAGTTATCCATTATTCATTGTTCTGCAAAGAAATACCTATTATAATAAATAAATTTTATATATTACTTACATAATAAATTGTTATTCAAAATTTATTAGGTTATTCTTGCCGTAGTAAAGCGACTTTTAGGGAATGTACATCTGTGCATTTTATCAAAAATTTAAAATTTTCCGAATAACTGTCGTAAGGAATGCTAGTGAAAATTTACCAATTAAATACCGCATCCACAACATACAAATCTTTCTTAGTTTGGAATAAACAGAAATGCTCTCTGATGAGTATGGAAAACCCGACTTGACTCAAAATGTTCACATTCCGCCCGACTAATTTTGCTATATTTTTATGCACTATAAAACTTTTTATACTTATTTAATACTTTAAAGTGAAGAATCCACAATTATATCGCTGAGATAACCATAAAATTATTGCGAATGTTACTCCAATATTTAAAATCGACTTAAAGGAGAATCCAGCGAAATATAGGCCTATCTTTAACTTCATTAAAAGGCAAAATAATGGAACATATAATAATTAGTTCCTAATGGGCTTTCTAGACACGTCCAAATTCGTAGCGAGTAACCAACACGGTTTTCCTAAGACAAAATCCTGCGAGTCTTGGCTAGCGCAGTTAGTTCACGATATCTTGAAATCTGCCGAAAATAAAAGGCAAGTCGTCACGATACTTTTAGATTTTCGGAAAAGTATTTGATAAAGTTCCACGTTATAAATCATTATACACATTAAAAGTTGCGAGTATCAATGGAGAAGTAACTGGATTAAGGACATTCTCTCCGACAGAGAACAACGAGTAGTACTAAACGGTTTAAGACCCAACTCGGTTAAAGTGACCTCGGGCGTGCCTTAAGGAAGTGTAATCGGACCGTCACTATTTTAGTGTATATCAACGACCTTAACAATAACATTAATAGTGAAGTTGGGATATTTGCGAATGACACGGTAATTTATAGGGAAATAGGAAGCTCGGAGGATAGATTAACCCTACCGTGTGGTTTAGATAAAATTATGAAATGGTGCGATGATTGGCAATTAGAGCTTGAAATGTAGCTAAATGTTCAGTAATCAATTTCTTCCAAGGGAAAAATAATTCCAATGATTATTCGTACAGGCTCCGAGAGAGAACTTTATCAACAGGAGAAACAGTGAAATAACTTGGAGTAACCATCACCAATAACTTAAACTGGAGTACCCACATCTGTAATATAGTATGTGGACGAGCACTCAAGAAAATCGTGTTAGTGAATAGAATTGTCAGTCGGAGCGAAAAAAAGTCCGTGAGCGATGTTACATTGCGTTGGTCAGGCCTCACTTGGAACATGCGTGTAGTGTATGGGACCCTACAGAAAAGCAACACTTTTCTGTAGGGTCCCATACACGTGTTACGGAGTTTTGTTTTTCTGTAGGGTTGCTTTTCAGAAAAGCGTTGCAAAAGAATAGTAATCTTTAGAAGATAAAAGACTTAAACGAAGGATAAATCAGCAAAATAAATTTAGAGAAAGCGCGTTCACAGATGATGCAGCGGACATGATCCATCTTCCATGTTACATAGGCCGTTCTGATACTGATTTCTGTAAAATCAGAGATATAGATGCTAGAACAAATCGTTTCAAGAATTCATTTTTCCGCGAATAAGAGATGTATTTAGTATAATGCACAGTGCGAAGCAGTTTCGGTTTAGCTCCTTTCAACGTCAAGCCTGTTTTTCTTTTTCTTTTTTTCGCTTCCACCCTTTTAATATACTATCCCTCTGAAAGTGTTTTACTTACACTAACTTTTTCATATGTACTACATTAAACTAAATTTTAGAATAAAACTAAGCGAAAGCCGAAAGTCGTACCTTTCTCGAATAACCCAAGGATGGACAGGGCCCGCGCAAATTTCTACCGCGAAACTTCCTACCGCTAGCGTTCTAAACCATCATCATCCGGGGTCTCATCAACCGCTCCCTTCCAAAATTCCCAAATCCTTTCAACTACTTCGTCAACCATCATATATTACTGACGTGTAACTTTGGAATGTTTCCGGAAGAAACACTACCCATAAATTAGATATTTCGTAGAAGGGCGAGCTGGCAATAGCAAAAGAAGGAAAAAGAAAGGAAAGTGAAGAGGCGCCAGAAGCAGACAAAGAAGAGGGAGACACTCGACGGAGAACACATATCATCAGATATTTGCGGAAAACTGAATTACTATTTTATGCGGCCGAGGTCCCATCGGAAGCTGCTCCAGTATCGATCAAACGAGGGAAACGAAATTATGAAAAAGTGGGTCGTGAGCACAATTACGTTGCTTTTAGGCGGTGCCGTGTGAGTGGAAGAGGCGATTCGGTCATCGGCGGGAACGCTATCTAAAATGAGAAAGGGGACCCCATTTCTCGAACGAAAATGAAACTTGCTCATTAAATTCATTTTCGACGAATTGCAATTTTAAAAAATTATTCTCGAGAAACGGGGTTAAATGGAGGATGTCGTGGACAACACCGATAAGAAACATTTGTCTTTTGGTTATTGTATTCAACATTTAATTTCCTTTCCATACGACTTTATGCTCCATTTTCCACGATAAACGGACTCGATTTTAGAAATAGTCCAGGACTTCGATCGATGCCTTTAAATTTTGTAAGTAATGTGAGATAAGACATAAAATGGGTATTGTAGTAGTGTAGCATTGTACTAATGTAGGGATTTCTGGGGGAAGTGAGGGATTGCTTGACAGGGTAGTGTACGGTGGGGTTTCACCCCGTGACTGCTACTGTAGCCGAGAAGGCGTCATGTACTCTGAAAAATTCCAGTAAAAGCAATCTACATTTCATATCATGCATTCATTATTAAGTGTCAAGTAAATATTATTTATGAATGTAAAAATATAATAATCCTGTAGATATTTTACGTCATTTATCTATTGAATATTTATTGTGTAAATATACTGTGTATATGTAGGCAAAAAATACTGCCACTAGGCACACAGTCTGCCCGCAGCTTGTAAATAATAATAGTAGATAATTTAGAACGAATCTGCGTGTATAAGTACGACTTCCTAAAACTCGAAGAGGTCGCAAAGCTTTAATCACATCTCCTACATTTGACGCTGAGTCATTCAATAGCCTACTGATCAGTTATAAGCGTTAACTTCGGTTTTACCACCCATTCATTTCTTTAATAAAAACATTGCTAAACTTCGTACGAGATAAGGGCGCAAAGCACTATAAAAAAGCAGAGGATCTTTTACTCTATCACACCGCCGTTGCTAACTTCTTGAAACTCCGCAAGCAGATATAAAAATGATCAAACCTTTTCGTAGGTAATATTCAAGGCTTACCATAGTTGAAGTCGGGTTTATGAGAACGGAAAAATTCACTCAAAAAAAATGCCTTACCCTCGAGCAACGTCGGGCATTTTAGCCAGCGTCGATATTTCCCAGCCACACGCCGAAAGGCGGCTTGCAGGAAGTAGATGTATATGATTTGGATAGATTATGTTCAAATTCAACACTTGAGAACAGAAGTGTTACAGTTACTCGGATAAGTTACAGTATGCAGCACACAATATGCTTAGGAGATTTCCGTGGGAGAGGGTGTAAAATAACTTAGAAAATCTTAATCTTAAATTTCTAAACCAGAATTATGTTCACGTTACAACACTCCGAGAAGCCTGAGTCTCTCGAAGACTGTCTCAGTCCGGCCTTGGAAATCGACAGATAACGAAGCAAAGAATGGAAAATTAAAATATACAGACGAGGAAAAATGGTAAGATTCCTCATGAAAATGGAGTTTATTCCATGGGTAATTCCAAGTAGTATCGCTAAAAGTGCTTCAACAGCTAAGGTCATTTCGGCTGCTACAGGGGATCGAACCCGGAACCGCTTTAGCTTATATTATGGCTGAGAGCCATTTGGGCAGCGCCCCCAGGGGTAACTTGCCCTACTTTAATTCTAAATTATCTCTTTTACGGAATATTACATAACACATTCAACATTTTATTTTCACATTCAATTTTATGTTTCCAGAACATAAAATTGGGCGATGATTTTCACAATATATCGTCTACGGGGTACCGGACTGCCTAGAATATGACATTCACTCGTTACAAGTGGCATCGAGTTCGACCCTTGGCGGTAGCCTGAAAATAGCAGAATGTTCTCCGAAGACGATTCCTGCAAATGCACTGAGAAGAATATAAAATGGCATATTAGTAGCAGGTACGAACTCTATGGGACATCCTGAAATTTGCTATTGTACGCTAAAAAGTTGGTGGAAAGCGTAAAATACATAAAAAGGCACTCGTGAACATTCAAATTAAGCTGCCAATCTTTGTACCAACTTGATATAACGCTTAGATCCTTCTGTAGGATTCTGCTATCTCTTTGTGACGTTATCTCTCTGTATATGAGAGTGTCATTGGCAAATAATCTAACTTTGCTCCCTACATTATCTACTAGGTCATTAATGTAAATTAGAAAATCGGCCATAAAACACTTCCTCGCGGTACTCCTGATGTGATGCATACATCATCGGATAGAAAAAGACAAATGATGGGCAGAGGGAAAAAGATGATCTGATACGAAAAAGGGTTTCCTTTTTTTTAAACGCATTACGTTTTTAAGGATGCCAAAATCTGATTTAGGAAGAATTGAAAGCACCGGGAGTTATTTATCCCGAGAAAGTGTTTGATAAGCGCTATGTATACGAATAATACGTCACGTTTAACGATTCTACGCTGAATAAGGCCGAAATAAAACGAATCCGTCAGCTAGTGCGAACCAGCGAAATGGAGTTCCATAGGCCACAAATTCAATCGACGCAAATCAGGCAAATCTAATTTCCGAAATTCGGCTGGAAAAACTTCGTCCTTTCGAAGGAACCGTTTCGTGGATGCATCTCTCTCAAACACTCTCGTCAAAAATCGTTATCTGTTACGAGTCGAGATCTATACTGGCATTGCGAAACCTACTCTTCTACGAATCGGTTCGCATATCAAAACGTCACGGGTGACATTTTGGAAGAGACTACATGCGCACAGGATGGGATCGATTAATTCGGACGGATCGAAATGTGCGACTGCGGGAAAGTCACTCGACGACATAACCGCACGCGAAAAAACGGCGGTTATGCGAAAAAGGGCAATGGAGCAGGAAATCGCAAGTGAATGACATTCGACGGAAGATTAAATGATGATGATAATTGTTATACGACCTTATTACGGCAAGATTGAGACTGTGGTGTCTGTTTTTACATCTAACCCTTCGTAGTATAAAATTTTAAATGGATAGTTTGAAAAAACTGCATATAAGAAATCTTCGTTGTGTGTTTAAAAACCTGAGTTTGCGCTTATGAAAAAATAGACCACAACAGAAAACGCCCATAAGAAGGGAGATGTGAAAACTTACACTTGGGAGGAACGGTGGAGGTTGAGAGAAAAGGAGAACACGGAGAAAGACGAGGAATTGAAGAGAGAAAGAGCAGCAATAATTAGAATTGCAGGAAGAGAAGAAGTCCGCTGGGAGGAAAGCTCGCAAAGAGAGAGAGAAAAGGAACTCCGAAGGAAAAATTAAAACGAGAAAGTGAAACGGGCGATTAGAGAGAGGAAAGGTAAAAGGGCGGCCGGGTGTGAGGAGAGAGCGAAAGAGGAAGGAAGAGACTGGTTATTATGGGGGCGTCACGGATGATAACGGATGCAACGAAAGATAGGTTATTGTGCGAGGGGACCGAAGGCACTACAACCAAATACAAGCGAAGAAACGTATACCGTTAAATATGATACAGCAGAGATGAAAAAATCGCTACCTTTAAATTTAAAGGATATCCTTCCCAATGCATATAATCGAAAAGCGCTCGCTTTGATCCAAATGAATCTTTACGAAGTTTTTCACTCGAGAAGCTATTAAGACTTTCGGATATTACATGCATGATGATTTTCTCCTTCCTTGCTATCCAGCGTTTCCCAAAAAATCCTCCGACGAAAAACTTCTAAAGTTCATACGGAACAGGTTCTTAATGGAGGCGGTTCTGCAGAATAGGCAAGTATGAATCATTAATAACTTAAGAATGTAAGTATGAGAGTTCGGCAGAAGAAGATGGCATTAGGTAAGTGAAGAGCTACCGAGTTTCAACAATGTCCTGAACATCTGAAATCCTACTAGACTTTTAACGATTTTCATATCAATCACACGGCGACCTGCAGAACGCGGAGGAGCGAAGCTGCGAATAATTCTGACTTGAGCGTGTCAACAGGAGTATGTGAGTTAAGAAATTCTTCTCGGGTAGACAACCGGGTTAGTTCTTCGGTGTAAACCGACGTTTCGGCAACGTCCTCTGTTGCCATCTTCAAAAACATCAAACTCTTCAGGAGTATGCGAGTATAATGAATGCACTTGGAATATAATAGGAAAGCTGAAAGAATGGCAAAAACATTATTCTCTTACGCAACTCTAGTGTGGCATCATCAGTTCTTTGTCTGTTGGCGTTACCCGGGATGGATCTACAAGGAAAACGCTGTTTGAAGGCGATTTAATTAAGGAACAGGAAAGACTGAAAGAGTGGAGCGCCAACAATGTCAAGAATACACATCTCCTCAAAATCGATCTGCTAAAGCTGCAGTTTTCGATTTACTTAAAGACTGGTCGATCCTTTCGACAGAGTAATGACGGGTCGCGGCAGTGACCGGCCTAAGACATTATCACATGTAGTCTTATTCAACGAACATAAAATTCTTTCTTGAAGCGAAAAACAATTAGTTATTGAGAATTTATTAAAACAGTCTTATTGAGGCCCCCACGTGGATGAGGTCCTCAGGTAGTTCCTGTTGCGCCTAACTATAAATCCGCCCCTGCTCATACGAAGTAATTTCTATCCGATCCGCTTATGATTTGATATTCATTGACGAAATAGCATGTTCCCTAGATTAAAAAAAGAATTGCAAACTTGCGCCTGGTTTAGAAGGCCAAAATTTAGGAGTTTCTTGGAAATTTCTTTTAGAAAAACGGTAAAATATACAGCTTTCTAAGCTTGTAAATACCTATATTATACCTTTGAGAGTATGTAAAACATTTTTTCGTTAAAGATTAACTAAATTTATCGTATATATCATAGGATATCTACAGGGCGTTCGCGAAAGCGTTACCAATTGGTGTGCATTCTAGCGTCTACAATATTCGTTCAAATTTTTAAAACAAATTTTTTTCTTCTAGAATATAAAATTCTGTATTCGATGAACCTCTAAAATTAAACAATTTTGTAAAATTATGAAAACTCTTTAAAGTGAAAATTTTGATTTTGATGAAAAAAATTCCTTCACTTTTAACTATAATAATTGTTTAAATTAATAATTCCATTAATATCTGAGGTTCACTTAATAGAGAATATAATGCTGAGGCATGCAAAAGTAAATCTTGATAGCAGAAATAGTTTTTGAGTTATCGGGCACACGAATTTCAAACTTCACATGTTTGTTACAGTATAGTAACCTTCATATAACACATCTGCAGTTATGTAGGCGGCGATTTCGCTATTTTTTTGCCGGAATTAGGGATTTTAGGAACCAGGCGCCAAACAGTTGATCTCTTGTTGATATTTTGTGTATGCTCTTCAATAAATCTTTCTGCAAGTGCACCGGAAACTGTTGTAAATTTTATAATCCTGTTAAAGTGCGTAGGATAACAACCCACACTTTTATTAGTAAGAGTGTACATTTTCCTATCAGTTGCACTCTTTACCAGTTTTTCTTCTTTTTCCTCTGCGTATTGATTGCCGTAAAACTTACATTCCGGGGTTTTATTTCACGAAAACTTTGGTTCTTTCTTCCTTTCGGATAAGGAATTGTACGGTTAAACTAAAAACATGAGAAACTACGGCTGAAACATCCAAAATTTTCTCTAAGACTGGCTTCACTTAGAAAGAAGAATCGGAAGAACCCTTGCAACGAATCATAGTGCGCCTAACTTTTATTACATCAAGGTATCTATGGACCTTTCTTATTACGAGAAAGAGAAGAAAAGGATGCCCTCAAAACATAAATAGGATAGAAAAGAATACCCAACAACCATATAATCTGCTAAAACTAAAATGAGTGGAGACACTGAGCTGAGGCGAGATTTTCTTTTCATTCACCTAACTGCCCAAACAGCAAAACCGTGTAGCCAAAGCAGTTGTTTACGGGAACAAAATCTTCCAATAGACAAAGGGTTCATTTGTGACTCATATGACAAAATGAAAGAGGCCTCATAAATTTTCAAACCAAATTTCAGAGATCAGTATGGTGTACAGAGTTCCGTATCTCAACATCGGCACCACGTATAATATGTAACATGTATAACATGTATTTTACCAAAATTTGTACCTAAGAGTTAAGTTGTATGTTTAGGGCACCCGAAGTATTCTTGAAATATGAAGGGTCTAAGCCATAAAACATCTGTTCCTCAAGTACCCGCTGAGGGAGAGCCGTAGGAGACTTGACCGCTAGCTCTACTCTCCGCCCGCAGCTGCATAGGCTTAAGAAATTGGCTGTAGTTTAGTTAATATTACGTATAAAGATCTGAAAATTCTGCAGTATATTCTTGAAATGTTCTACTATTTTTTAAAACAATAAAAAAAAGTCGATTTTTTTGACGGGGTAAACCAGGAGCCCCCCTTAAAGCAGTAAATTTGTAAAAGAAAGAAATCTGAGTGATGCTGAGTAATAGACTTCATCTAGCTGATTCTTTATTGAATGCTTTGAAAAGTGAAAGGGTCATTGCACTGCACCTGAGCGGACTTTTCCCTCTTCCATGGAGGAAATCAAGGGCGATATCACTCCCCTTGCTTCTTCAAAGCTTCTAGTAGCAAACTGAGGGACTAGAACAAAGCAGCTCTCAGCGAATCTGCTGAGAATCCTTGAACATAATTTGCCACCCTTAGAAATTTAATACCAAAACCTTACATTTCCTGAATAGCAGGAAATTATTTTGCAAGGCTTTGAAAAACCAGTGTTTATGACTTTGTTTCCCAGCTTATATTAGTAACAAAACATCAGTAACAATTAATTATGCGTATTCTGTATCCTGCCGTAGTGAATGATTATTATGAGTTAATAGCTCACTTTCCTTTTGAGTATCATTATCTTAGCTGCAACAGTCTCCGAAAGTGTCAATAAAACACGCGAAACTATTTGAAAATTAGAAAAGATACCGATCAAATCTCTAGTGAAGATATATTCCAAAACCTGAAGAGGATTTATTCTTGGTACCAGAATAATTTTTATCGGTTCCAATCATTTGATTAAATTCACAGAATAAATATTCCTTTCTCGTATAATTATTTTTTTCTCTAAATGTTTGCCATTCTTAAATTTCACATCATAATCTTATTATAGATAAGTCGCGTGTATCACAGAGTAAACAACAAATAAGGTTGTTGTAATAATAATAATGACGCAACCCTTGCCGCCCTATAGATGCCGCCGCCTGGGTGCGATGCACCCCTTGAACCCATAGCACGGCGCGGCTTTGGACTAAGGATCAAACCAGACTCATGACTGACTTCTGTAGGCCACAAATATGAATTCACGCTGGAGTATATAGCACAGTCCCAGCTTGGAGGACACACGGTCTCGACAGTACCGTACGTGTGAATCGGCCTTCACCCTTCGACATCAAGTGGAATGAGGTTCTTTGGTCGGAACCGCCTTTGCAGCGATTCGTGGCCTCCATTATCATTTTCTCATCGACCGCTGAGCTGCATAAAAGACTCCTCCGAGACACAAGAATCTCCCACATCTTTTATTGAAACCGCTCGCAAATAATATCCGCAAATCCATGTCTCTCCAGCTCATCCGTCTCTTTTTCCTCGTGAAAATTTTACCGTTCGCTTACCTTCGTACATTGTACGTGTAGATTCTGAATACATATTCCATTCCGAGATAAGGACAGCGATGTGTATACATAGGATAAAATGCGCCTTCCCGTCATACTCTCAAATTTCCCCGGAGAATTAATGCAATGCCCCTTTTAAAGTGGCCATATCCCGTAAATACTCAATTGAAGAGCAACTCGAAGAAGCGAATCACGAATTTAATCTATATTCATTCATTTCAGCTTATGGGAATAATATAATCCACGAATCCGTATCATTATCACGGAACAAACAAAGCAACGCTAAAAATTACCTTTATTGTTATTGTATTAAATATAATATAGGCGCGTGAAGTTTTCCATTTTCCTTTCCATAATAAATTCGATTTTTTTACTACAAATCCTAATAAACTTCAAATAACACAGCTAATTCTGCTGCATTTCGAGTAATTTTAAGTTAACCCATTGTCAGTGTCCCAAAGAAGTTCATCTTCCAAATTGTACAAGAACATCGGGGGAGGCGTTTTCAAGTTAGAGAGATTTTCCAGCAGAGAGCGGAATAAAATTTTAAGAAAAATACACAAAACCTTTCGGGATACTTTTACCGTGGATTTTAAAGGTAAAAATAACTTTGAAGGCCAAAGATAGAAAACTTGCACTGCTCCATTTCGAGTTCCCGGTATCTATGGATGGTATGGTATCGGTGGAGAGTCATGACCTATTTCTACGATACAAAAAGAATAAGATAGTCCGCTTCATAAAATACCAAGTTTACATAAGTATACAGATGCTATATTTATGAATACCACATTACACTAAAAGGATGGACCACATCTACCGAACTACCTAAATTATCACGAAAAAACATCCTTTTTCCAAACATCAGCAGCACATTGTGCAACGAAGAAAGAAGTTCCACAATGGAGTCCATCGAGACAGCGCAGGGCATCGATCCAAGGAATAGGATTCCAGCTCCATCATCATAAAGGACCTTTGTGCCCATATCCCGCGGTAAAATATTTCAATAAAGCAGATTTCAGCTCTCCTCTACAACGGCTATCTACAGACGCTCGCCATTTTCCATGTGGATATAAAACTATCCGAGAACGACATCTCTTCGCGCAGGTGTTCTTTTGACGACAATGGTTTACGGCTAAAGAAATCACTTACTACAATTAAACAAGGCGGCGGGGCTGACCAATCGCACTATAGTCCTCATCACGAGTAAGAGGAAATGAAACCTACAGGCGAATTGCAGTAACACTATCACGACAATAACTTTACTGTTTTTCGAGTATTTATACTCCGTGAAACAGACCATATTGATATGTAAATAATGCTACAACGCAGCCATCAACGGGAAAAGAGAGATGACCGACTACGTGCCTTTAATCGAAACGATTGGAGAGGGAGTTATACCTTAAAGATGTAATTCCCGTCTTACCGATGACAATATGCAGATATCAATGCTCCATCTCAGAAACTCACCACACACCCATAGTTATCAATTTCGCGATCTTGTTGTTGCTACATCTAGTCACAATTTCCTTAGATTTTTTTCTAATTACCTATTTTACTTTACCTTCACCTATATATTATATGCCGAATACCTACAAAACACCATATTTTTTACAGAAATCTGTTGCTAGTCATCCAATACACTGCAGTTTCTTCAGATTTCTCATCAAAAACAGCATTTATAATTGGAATAGCAAAAAAAATTATGCATTTATTTTTATACTAAACTCTCACATCTATATCTAAAATCCTTTACTGTTTTCGAAAAGGATTCGAGCGCTTCTTTAGACATGTCTTGTTTGACTCCTTAAAAAATAATATAGCTTTACTTTTAGTTCATAAAAAATAATACATCTTATTTATTTTCATAGTGAAACATTTTGGCTACTATTATTATCATTTTATAAAATGGAATTTAAGTCAATTTATCTTTTAGCTACCTTTTTGGGAATATTTTTTTCTAAGTCTCTCAACTTTTAAGTCACTATTTACGACACCTTTTATCAAAAATATATTGGCACACACAAAACACAGTCTCTCTGTACACACCACTGTGTCAACTGATTTTCGAACATCTACCTCGAGCAATCAAATCTTAAGATGAATTTTCAATGCAAAGCCTCGACTGCGATATTTTTAATGGCTCAAAAGCGCCTCTAGAGAAATAAACATTATTATTTAGATTTTGAATGGTGAAAAAAGTTCAATTTATCTTGAACAATTTTTAATTTTGTCTTTGACCTATTACAGATATTTTGAGCACATTGAATTTCGTGAATTATTCTCCGTCTTTTTATTTTCCAAACGTTATTTTTGCGTACTTAATTAGAATTTTCCTAATAATGTCTTAATTTTTTTTAAGCAGTTGATGAAATGCTACCATTTTTGTGCCAATGATCGAATGGGAGGTGATCGGTCGAGGTTTTCTTTCACCAAAGGTGTATAACGAATGCCATCAGCGCCGACAAGCAATCTAAAAGAGGGAATGGCATGCGAACCTCACGGAAGGGCTCAAACAGACAAGGACATGCGAGAGGCGATTTCTAATTTCTATGGCGCTCTAACGCCAAAGATAATCAATAGAGAAACGGTTTAGATCAGGTATGCGAAGGTTACTCGGCTGGTCATCGGGAAGCGAAAGATAGAGAAAATATAGTAAATTGGTGTGCAATTGAAAATAAGTCAATGTGTGAGTTACGATGCGTATTAAACGATGTTAAGCCCGTGGACGTGATTCATACATTCTAAACCGAAGAGTATCATATAATTTTAATGTCATATTGAAAAACCCACAATTTATACTCAAGGGTTTCGTGAGAGTTATATTATTGTTGAAAGTGCTTCGACAGCTGATCTCATTTCGCACGTGGGTCCCCACCAGGAATCGAACCCGGGACCGTTTTCATCCAAGACGAAGCCCCGTTTCGTGAGAGTTCTCAATGAAATTTTAACTTTTAACGTTCGCTACATCTTTGTCGATTTCAAATCTGAATGAAACCAACAATCGTTCAAATTCAGTTTCAAAGTTCAGAATTCAGCGAATTTCTCGTTACCGTAAATGTGCAGCGGAGCACAGAAGGTGGGGAATCTCTAACTTACGTGATACACTTCCGTCATATACTAGATAGATTGAATGACTCTTTATTGGCGAGGTTAAGCCCAATATAGGGGAGAGTTGCCTATATCGAGAATAATTTTTTTTTTAATGGCGGGGGTTCCCAAATCGCACCATGCGGTGTTGTCTGTTCGAATCAACTTCAGTTCATTGAGAAGATTTTAAACGAATTGAAAGTAGAGATTATTTAAAACGTCAAGTTTTTTCAAATACAGGTAAATTTGGTGAGATTTTTTTTTTTTAAGTTTTAGATTTTTCAATGAGAAAAAATTCAGTTATTTGTTATCAACGAAAATGTTAGTAATTTTCTTTTCTTATGCTGAAGACGGATTGAGAAAAATGTTTCCTTCCACTATGGTTCCAAAAATATATACCCTCAAAAGATACCTGTTACTGCGTCTGATGTGGTTAAACCTTGCTATTCATTAGTATTTAAAATGGGGTGCGATTTGGGATGCCTGTGGTACGTTTTAGGAAACCTACTGTCAATATCGCATTGCTTGTAAGGTTTTGAAATTAATTTTTATTAAATAGTTCAAGCTGGAATAAAACTTCCTAATCATTTCAATAAAGGGAAAAATGCTCCTTTACGCGTCTGAACGAAAAAAAAACTACAACTTCAGCGCTTGTTTTTAAGTGATGTTATTTTTTTTTTAACTGGTACGAATTAGGCAACCATTCCCTAATATTAGTATACTAGAAGAGTCCGTATGCTCGTACGCTCTGGCAGAACCGCACTCTTCAATTTAGACGACAATAGATAATTAAACTTAGAATAAAATAACGTAAGAAGTGATTTGAACACGAGACTCAAGTGATGAAGGTGACAGAGTGAACAAGTTGGATAAATTAGGGCGGATAGCGCATCTACATCCGAGAGATGATCACAGCGCCCGAGTGCAGCGACTCATCCCTCCGTTTGAAAAAAAAAAGTTAAACGAAATAAAGAAGCGGCCGCGTTTGACGACCTAGTCCTCCTCGCGGAGGAAATGTGGAGGCATAGAGATAGCAATTGCCGGAAGATAGGGTTGCGGATGGAATGGGAGGTGGTGATATTAAACGCAAATAAACGAGATGTGCCGAGAGGGAAAAATAGTCGCCGCAATTTCAAAATCGAGAGGGAAAGCCGAGAGGCGAGGAAATGATAACATTCTTTATTACCGCTCGTAAATTTTAACGCCTTCGCTGACGATGCGCTTACGAATTCCGAAGATACATAAAACTGAGAAAGAAGAGTTTCGAGAGTGGAAAAATGATCGGAAGAAAGAAAGTGAATCTTGGCGTGACTGACCTGCTGGAGATTGACCGTCACGAAATGTACGTGACGATCATAGAGGAACGATCTCAGCGAAGAGTCGCGGATTGATACAGCGCAAGGAAAGTTTAGGAGGCGACAGTACACATATTCTGATTAAATTACAATCATCGGTAATATATTACAAGCAGCAGATAGATTCGAGGCCAGGCGGTTCCATGGCGGCATTAGATCTCCAGTAATAAGAAAACTGAGCAACATGAATACATACATAGGGTAATAGTGATAATTACAAAAAAGAGACAAAGGAAATATAAAATGAATCATTCACATCATCACTATAATTGTCCAAGCAACTGCTCTCTTCTTCACATAACTAAAAGTCAGCACATGAAACACAGTAATAACAAAACTTTTACACTGAATCGTGAAATTAATACACAGAAATCATAATTAATTACTTGTTTTACCCAAAGAATTAGGTCTTTAGATCCAATATGAATAAATTAATGATGCAATAAATACTGCAGTGAATAAAAGCATCTTTAATTTATTTAATTTAGGGAATAATATTTTAATTTGCACAGCGTTCCTTCTTAATCAACTTCCTAACCTTCTGAACTCCCTACCTCCTCCCATAGATCCTTTAACAGTGCCGTATGGCCCACTCTTAAAAAATGTATTAATTAATGCTGATGTGTAATACGTCTTTTGTAAATATTTCATCCAGATAGTTGTCTCAATTTGTTACTAGTGCTTGCATTCAAGTACACAGGTATTAAATTGTTACATTTTATTGTTTGGAATACACTGTATTATGGTGAGATGACTATTGAATAAATACGGCTCTGGAATTTTCCAAAAAGGGATGGAAAACCTTCAATAATCCCTCCCTGTAGCACTCGTTATTAGTTGTCGACTGTCAAAAATTCTGAATTTCTTCCGGAGAGAAGTCAAATATGGCCTAAACAATGCATTCATACTGCAGCAGAAATAAAAAAAAACCATACGTTATAAGTCGGCAGTCGGATATGGTAGTTCAACGTACCATATACCCGAACGAGGGAAAAAGTTGGAAAATAAGGATGAATTTATACAGAAAATCCTTTTCCAGCAGAAAGATGACTATAGTCAAGTGGTAGCACTAATCATTACGAACGTTTTCATTAAAACTGCGTGGAAATAAACAACTGCAAAATTGATAGATATCACCAGAATATTCGGAAAAAATTTCTACTCTTGACCTACACCAAAATATGCAGGAAAACCCAATTGAAATCATAATCACCAGCATTGTCTGATTTAATCTTAAACTACTTTTCCTTCAGCTGATGCAATACGTATTTACAGTCACTCGGCTCAGTATGCACAGTAACATCGCAACAAAGCATTAAATATAAAAGAAACATCATACTAAACATGTACAATTATTATTTTAATAAAGAGACGTGATACATTCAATAATTCCAACGAGTACAAAGATTTTTATACATCTACATATGTACCTGCAAGCCGCCTTTCGGCGTGTGGCAGGGGATGTATGCAACATGACTCTACTTCCCTAAGTGATCACTTTCACTTATAGTTCACGAAAAACTTTAATTTTTAAAATGACTAGTTCTATCCTCTATTTCTCTTACTTTTCTCGCAGTATCAAAGCGGCCGATGTGACTGGGAGAACGCCTAATATCGGCTACGTCTTCTACGAATGTACTTTCTCCGAACTTATCAAATTAACTTTTTTTTAACCTTTTATCTTCTAGAGATTCCCATTTTATGTCTGGAAGTGTCTAAGTAACGCTCACTAATCTGTTGCAACATTTTTTTTACGTCTTATCGTCTTTCCCTGTGCCTTTTCTAATTCTCGAATGCAACACTTTTCGGCAGGGTCCCATACACAACATATAAACTCAAGCTCTAACTAAAGTTATAACGCTGGCGGAGTTTATCTTCCTACCTACGGACTACCTTGCTCCTAATGACTAGACAAATTCGAGTTCCTTAGTGCTCGTAAATATATATTATGAATGCGGGTACCCCATGTATTCGTGAGAGTTACTCCTAGGTATTTCACCGATTCTACAGTTAATAATTTTATCTTCGGAGGAACTGATTTTGGTAGGAACAAAAATCTTTCTCGGAAAATAAGGAGTCCAATAAAAATGTATGAGCTCTAAGAAACCAGTAAATCCCGTGACCCATTCTTCAGCCAAGCGGAGCTTTGCTTCACGGGAGCAAGTGAACGGAATGTATAGCACGTAAGGCAGAAATTTTCTTGCTTCCGTCATCGCGCTTCCTTGCAGAGAAAATGACGTAACGGCAATGCACAAGGAGACTCATTGTGACGCAACGAGATGAATAACGATTCCAAGATAGCGGATGAGCCGTATACATATGCCTTTAACTCGACGAAAGCTTCCATATTAATTTCCATCCCATTAGCAACGCGAACTCGCTATGGATTATTTAACGTAAAAATTATGAAAAAATAGGAGCAACAGAAGAGGAAAACCTGGAGTGATACTCAAAGAATCTTATCTTAGAAAGTTTGAAAATCACGCATGGAAAAAAATATGACAGCACACTCGGAATGGATTCAAATTTCGGGACATCATCGCTGTAATTACGTGATAAGCGGACAGAGTTGATTAAAAATAATAAAATTTAATAAGGACTCTTAAGTTACAACCACTGAATATCTAGAAAATGCGCAGTGTACAATCCGATCCAGAAAAAATCTGATGATTTTCAATTTCAATCAACTTGCTGCATCCTCTTCAATGCCCTACATAAAACTAAGATCAATGCAATGCATTCTACTTCACAAGGGATACTCGATGCATATATCTCCAGAAATCATGGACAGGACGTCGCCTTTAATTAAATCTTTTTAACATCGTTGAGCATTGCGTCATATTCATGGCAAAAGTACTCGTTGGATTAACATGAATGAACTTCATTACCGCTTGAAAGAAAGATATTCCCCCTCGGAATTAAGTTAACCGATTTCGAGAAAGGAACGAGACCAAAGCCATTTCTTTCCGAAGCAAGCAATTTACAGCGTGAGAAAAGCACGAATGGAAAATGGTTAATAATTAACTTTTCTCAGCCAGACATTCTTTTGTTTTCTCCATTTTTAATCCCTTTCCCTTAGTTTATGCGGTTTCGGCTTCACTTTCTCTTCAGTGGCTATTTATACGCGATCATCGAAGAAATCTATCAGAGATAATACGGCAACGAACGAAAGCACGTCATGAGAAGTCGAACAACATACCTATAAGAATAAGTTTCTTCTCAGTTTCTATCAGCATCCTTATGAAAGAAGTTCTTTAAGGTCATTATTAAGGCGAGATTCAGACTAGACTCTCATAAAAATACAAAAAATAATCAAATACACTCTTTAGATTGAGTTATTTCTTGGATTGATAAATTTCAATGTGCATATCATATCAAAGTGGGTTGCGATCGGGATATTCGAACCTTGCAAAAATTAAATCATGCAATTAATCTTAAATGCTATTCAACGAATGAAAAAAATAAAACTTTTTAATCTTCCACAGAATATTTGATAATTAGCGACTAATTTCGCCGGCGAGCCAGCATTATTCAACGAACTTGAAATTTTTGTTTACTCAAAAGCATCTCTAATGCAGCATCAAAAAACAACATAACTGAAATCAGAATAGTACAACACTGTTCTATAAAACATGACTGTAGAGCTACACATTTATTAGCAACTATGATTATTTTGCACCTTTCACTTATTAAAGAATCTTATTTATTTTTTACTTATCTGTGATTGTTTTCATTGTATAATCAATATTTTGTTTTTACGTTCTACAGTACTTATTTTGTTTGCAGATATTATTTTTAATACAATGCCTAAAATGGTAACCTCCAGCAAGAGTTCGATGAAATACTAACAAAACAATTATTATTATAACATCTCCTTAGATCTTTTATTCTGCGAGATTAATATGGAGGGACCCAATTCTACACTTCGGAAAGAATGGAGTGCCCGAGAGAAGGCCCCGAGAGCCAACTCTTCTGCTGGGAACACTCGAACCGTTCTAAAAATAAAAGCTGCAGAACAATAGAGAAGTCCATTCCCACCGAATGGATTTCCACTCAAGTTCATCCACGGATTTCACGAGAATGCGCAGCGATCAAACACGATGCAGACACGAAGGGATGGAACGGTCATCACACCACGGGGAAGAGACATCGATCTTAGGCCGCCATCGTCGAGAAAGAAGCATCTTTCTTCAGCCACGGAATACATCAAACATCGCGATTCTTCCAGCCCAAGCCCCTCCTGTTGATGCACACCTGACCTTCGTACAGCAAGTATTAGATTTCGACGACCATCAGCTGTCCTACTCCGCGTGACTAACCGATGAGCCGACTAACCGACGCCTTAGTTCTCATATATTTCTGGAACCCAAGGAATCGGGTAGATCATCATTAAAAACTTTTGATTTACACGGAGTAATCTAATTTTTCCAACTTTCAGACATGCTATTAAGTTGGACCGAACTGAAATCATAAATAAAACATTAACACCATAACGCTAATAGGAGAATAATTCTTATGATTTCGAGCACGAAGCTTCTTTCCATATTCTCTATAAACTTTAAAGGCTAAAGGATGCGATTTCAAATTGTAAATTCAAACATTATCGTTAACTCAAACATAAATCATAAATTAAAATAGAAACAAAATCCATTTATACATAAAAACTTTAAGAAGCAGAACTCTACTGACGTACATCACAAAATTCAAGACCAATTACCAAATTCCCTCATTTTTCATGTATAGCATGTAAAACTATAATGGACAGGAGGGAAAAATTCGCAAGCAATTTCGGGTGATGTTAACACGTAACTGAACTTCGCTTTGAGATGATATTATAAAAAAAATCATTTTATCATCGAATCATAAATATCTTAAACGACCTGAGAGAGTTAAACGAAAATTTGCACTTCCTTTCAGTTTACAGTCCCAATTCTCTTCCCAAAGAGAACTATTTAGGAAAGATTTTTTCAACTGAAAATATTCAGGCATACATATATAAATCACGGAATCAATTTGAGTTCGATTTTTCAAACAGCGGACGACTTACATGACTATCTCTTGCCCATGATACAAATCACCAAGGATCTGAAAAGAAGCATGAATCTTATTAAGGAACCTTCGAAATTAGACCTAGTTTTATTTCCTTCAGCCAAAGAGCCAAAGGAAAACATCTTCCGCCGTTAGGGATAAATTCGTGATTTAGAGGTTTAAAAACACTCCGCAAGCAGTATGTCGGCAGACAGAACACACGTTCAGAGGCAAACCGGAAACTCTGGATTACCAATTTCTGGGAAAATCCCTACGCACATTCCGGAAGCAATGTCTCTATTCTCATGGGCTCCACAATTTTTTTTTTAAATCCAATTGTGGAGCCCCTGAGATTGTCTCCAAACGCGAGTTCCGCCTGTAGACATAGGACTTACGGAGAGTTTTCAAACCTCTTATTCATTAAAAGCCGTGTTCCAACTTTCATATCTTTCATAATTTAGTGAATTATGCTTTTCATCGCGAATGTGTGTGCAGGATCTATTAGTGGTAAAAAAACGGGTTCAAACCGGGAACCCGTACGTCAGTTTACGCAGAGCCGAACGCCGACGGTGGGAGGAAGTAAGAAAGAGAAATAGATGTGGAAGGGAGGAGAAGATGCGGAATTCATGTGACCGCTACTTCAAAGTCAATAAGTATGCCGCCGCGTTGGACGAATCCGCCGCCGCAGCAGTTGGGTCCACTTAGGAAGGGGCGGCTACGGAAGCGTGAGCTTAACGCGAAAAAACAGATTACCCGCAGAGAGAGAATGGCGCTGAGGAGGAAAAGAACAACCATTAGCCCGATCCACTTAGTGGAGCGGGATCGTGGGTCGGGGATGATTCCTAAATAAGAAAAGAGATGAGAGCTTAGGAAATTCTCATTTTTTGCATTTTTCCGATCTGGATGAACGCGATGCTACTACATATCTTACGTGTATATCACGAAGAAAAAAAATGGGCGTAGCAAAATCAAAAACGCGCTACGGACAGTAATGGCCAAAGTAGCGAACGAAGAAGATTTAACGGCAATTTCGCACCACTTTGACTTTTTGACACTTTGAGGTAGACATGAGACTGTTTCGTAACCTTTTCTAAATATATAAGATCTAGGTCCACTTATTATTTCCGAGTCAAAGTAGTCTCCAATTTATGAACGTCTAATGGATGTGGTAAATTCTGACGGTAAAGCACAATGATGATGAATAAAAATAAACTTTTCAGGGAACGACTTGAACGATAACAGCACAATAGTACATTCCATCGCTGCTCTACCAGAATTTTCATTAAGATGTTTTCTTATGATAAATCGTTAGATAGGATAAGTTTCAGCTACAAACATCTATAACTACGTGAACAATATCTACGTCTACGTATGGTGTAAGCCACCTATTGGGATGAAATCCACTGCAAAAGCTACTGTTGGATGCTATAAGGTCTACGTATCGCTGACTAGCACGAGACACGAGACATAAAAATCAACGGAAGTAAATATATTTTAGGATAGGAGTCGCGACCGGAAGGGAAGGCGGTTAATTAGAAATCCTTATGAACATAACGTGTTACAGATAAGGTTAGATGATGCAAGAGGAATACAAAGAGAAAGAGGCCTGTGGCATCATACTGTAGTCACACAAATGCTGGTAAGGACATTTAAACGACTAATGAAACACGAATCTCCAGGGAAAGCTACATTAGATTAAATGGTAAAATATGCCAAATGCCAAAATCAATCTCATCAATTTAATTCGGCGGAATTTCTTTAACGCAAGACCGAAAAAACAACTTTCTTTCTTGCGTAATGCTTTTTTGTTTTTATATTATTTTAAATGCGCTCACTACCAGGTAACTGAAGCCAACTAAAAGGAGCGGTAGCAAATGGTCTGACATACTATTCGCAAAAAACCAAGGGCTGAAAATAAACGTTAATTAGACTATGGTAATGAAAACAGGCAGAACAAAAAAAATTAAACACAGGAATGAAAGGGAAAGAAGGCGAGTAAATAGAACTTTAAAATTGCTTAGAAAGCTCATTTGCAAAAGGTAACACCTGTGAAGCGTAAATAAGATATGGTATGTACATACAACAAAGGTGGAAAAGGCCTTCAATTGGAAAAGATTTATATTATACAGAGTAATACATAAAATCTAAGTAAAAATAAATTTTAAATCGGAAGGCCTTTCTTCGACGATCCTCATACGGTTAAGGAAAAAGAACTTTTTATATATTCACAGAAGGATTTTTACCACATTTATTCACCATCGAGATCCTTATTGCTAAGTAAGAAATTTGTAAAAATTTTTTGCAATGTATTTTGCACTTCATGAAGAAATGGGTTCTACGAAAAAAGAAACATTCAGCAACAAAGAACTTCGATATGTGGATTCTGAAAAGAAAAACAGAATTTTGAGATAACGAAAAAAAAAAGATTTGACATTAAGAAAAGGATATAAAAAGCTGTTTTGGGTATAAAATCAAGTGAGAATGAAAAGAATTACATCATAAATTATCGCTTACACACTACTAATTTAATATAGTACTAGTAAACTTCAAGAATGACGGAACTTAATTTAGTTTAAAAATTCTTATAACGCTTATTATATTTATTCCACTTTTTTCAAGTCATGAAAGCCTACTTTATGTACATTTCTTATAGAAAAATATAAGAAGTGGTTATCCCCACTAGTGTACTTACATGGGATAACTCATGAAATCAACAGTCAACAACTGCCTTAGTCGTCAAAGGGATGGGTTATTTATTTCCCAAAAATTTTACGAATTGTCCGTGTATTTTATCAACATTCTCAAAAATTCGGATCTATATCAATATTTCACGACTAAAATAAGAATCTATTATCATTTGCCTTTCTTGTGACACTTCTCTCTATTTCGTAGGACCATTGCTTCTAATTAAATGTTGTAAAAGAAACAACCTCTGCAAGTCATGGAAACGGACTTTACGTTCATCTCTTATGGAAACGTATTATGGGCTCCTGGGTTCGAACCCAGGCCTTTACAGAGATGAGAATAGTTATCCTGGGTGTTAAGCATCGTAGAAACACAATGCAGATTGTTTCAGATCTCTAAGTCAAGCCGTTTCTTAGATAGATAGGGGGGCGGACAGACGGACAGACAGAAATTTGCTTTTTATATATACATATATATATAAGTCATGAAGAACTGTCCAGAGATGGACTTTTGGTTGCAAAATATAACATACAATTTCTTTCAATTTTTCTTTAGTTTTATAACCGAAATACGTCATGCCGAATTTCACCAAATGTTGCCCAGTCTAAGACAAAAAAATTGCTTTTATATGCTTTATATGCTTATCAACGAAAGATGGAAGACTTCCAGAAGACTTTCTCTTCCAAACAAATCAGTGTTCGCGGAAAGCAGAATAATATGTTCTTCGAAGAAGAGCGACCTTACTTCCTCCAGAAACGAGAAAGGCACGACCTCCATTCCCGATAAATACCACAGTTCCAGGAAATGTTAATCAAAGAAATTTGTAGCAGTTGCATTTGTGGAGAAGGAAACACATGAAGAGAACCTTCTTCAGAAGCACCTAATCTCTAACATATAGGCCATCTTTCACTAGCATATAATCCTTTGTCTTATAGTAAATACAACAGCAGGAGTGGCTGTATTTTATATAATGAATGCTTCCGAAGTCATTAAACCCAAAATTGAAATTTACTGTTTGTTCTCACAGTGTGTATTCACAACTGTTGATGGATACTTAAGATTTTTCGACGAGTATTGGCATATATTTAGGCAATATCCGGCATCTTAAAAAGTATCGAATCAAATATATCATAAAAAGGATCACTCCTGACTAAATCACCACATAAATAATAGCTATTTTACGCTATAATAATGTCTTCCGTCCTATTACAGACCGACGTTGACTGAAGAAAGTAAAAAAAATTAAAGCAAAATGTCAATAGTTTATCTGAATACTTACTCTTGACTAAACAAAAAGTTTACGGATTTTGTAAAACAACTTTTTCTTTCTAATAGATGGACGTTAAGTCCGAAGTTGTTCCCGTTATACAGCTCTCGGTAAGAGTTTTCTCGAGTTGTAACTCATGTTAACTACCACTAAGCAACTTATGTCAGATTTAGATTTAACAGGGCGAAAAGCCAGTGAATCTTGGAATCAGAATGTCAGCGGTGTGGACGCGTTCCCATGTCCCAGTCTGTCTTTCGGAGGTTCCAACTCTTTAATAATCTTATGTTATAAGATTATTTTACCTCCTCCATTGAAGTGATAAAGGAGTTTTACAGAAACTATATCAACTTTTTATTGTGTAATGGAACTAATCTAAAACTTTTTGCTGGTCAAGAATAAGTATTTAAATGAAATAATTTAAATTATATTTAAATGTATTTAAATTACATTGAAATTTTGTTTCGGTTACATAAATACGGTTTGAGAGATAATTTAAAGTGAGCACTCCATGAGGAGAGCGAAAAAACTTTCTTCGTTCTACGTGTGGTAAAATAGCAACCAGATATATAATCATTTCCATTATATGGTTGAACGCAGCATGAAACATGCTCAAATTTGGCCCTCCTTGTTTTTCTTTGGATTTGCTAGTATTTATTTATCTCCCAACTTGAGAACCATAATAAAATCCTGCCGTGAAAAGACAGAAAGATAAGCTCCCCAAGGGTTTGATTACAAAAGAAATCGGTGGCTTCACGTGCTTTCTCTTAGTCGAATATGGCTTCCCATACATTCCACTACAAGTATAATCCCTTTACATACATCGATTCTACGAAATATTTTACATACATTCTTCAGCCTTAAAACAAGTTTCAATAACCTAATACTTACCACTTAATACTCACCCTTAACATTTACCACCCTTGCCCTTCTTGATAACTTATCCCACCCTTCGTATCAACTAACAACATGCCAATGTCTTTCTCTCTGTGATCGAGTTTATCGCATGAAATTTGTCAATGACGAAGCATCAAAAATATTTATAAGCACAGAGATAATAGCAAAAGTAATCTCCGGGGTAATCTTCTAAGTTGAACCCCTAGGCAACCATAATCAGTACTTTCTCTAATAATGTTTCATTGAGATAATAAAGCGACGTCTTGCGTTCTGCTTCCATTGTACCGCATTTTTCGGGAGAGCGAGGTAAATAACCCATTTTAATTAGTCCGAGACGGATTTAATGAGACAAGATGGAAGAGAATTTTCGGGTCGCGGTTGGATTCCCTTACTAGTTCTCCCTGCGTAACCCTTGACCTTCCACGTGCCACTTTCCTTCATCTCCGCCACGCATGCTATCGCCGAGATTCGAAAATCCCCGCGATCGGTTACCTTTCAATCTCGCTCAAAGCGGGCGACGCATGTCTCCAGATTAATTAGTCGTCTGGATCGCTATCTACGCGAGGACAATACACCCTTCGTCAACGTCCCCATCTAAAGTTATTCACTAGACGAACGAGAAAAGAGGCCCGAATCGAGTTTATCGTCAACGGAAAGACTAATTATGAGCGGATGTTCACAGTGACGCTTTAACGAAGGGCTTTGGAAGAGGAGAGCCATTGCTGGTATTTCACACGCAGGCGGAGAGACACAGAGGGGGAAAAGGTTGACGGATGACAAAGGATTGAAGAGGAAGACTTTAACAGGAGAAACAAGGCAATGGCGCTTCCATCTCGAGTCCAATTCTTACTTTATTTAAATTGCATTGCATTGGAATACGATTAAATAGCCTTCAAATTCAGGAAAGCAAAACCCGGTATTTTGTCTGGGAATCTGGATCGTAATTTTTCAATATAAACTAATATAAACGCATATTTTCTCACACCAATACAAACAGGACATTAAACCGTAAAACTTTTCGTTGCGAGTTTCGCACAGGTTCAAATGAACTGATTCTTTTCAAGCGATATTTGGCGGCAATTCACTCTAAACATTATTAGGAATTTTTTCGCAACAGCAATTTCAATATCATACCCTTTCGAATTGTATTACAGAAATTTAAATATTATACCTTCCCGATAGTTATTTTACTATTATTGCGAATTATATGAAAGAGCTGACCATCAAGCTATTTGCAAGTACATGTAGCACATTTTACCGTAGCTTAATCCACACACACTTAATTCTAGTGGTATTGTTTTGGAACAAACACATGGACCAGAATAAAGAACTGCTTACAATTTCTGTTCGACCTCTGGATTATTACTTTTTCGGTTCCGGTTCGATCCCCTACCGCGAAGTACTAAAGAGACACTCAGTTAGCAGCCTAAGGTCACAAGAAAGTAAAGAGAAAAATCGCTCCTCAACGGATAATATCCGTACAAAAAGAAACACTACACTCACTTGTCAGCAGGGCTTTCAGATTCGTTTGTGCAAACAGGTTATGGGACGATTAATTGGAATCAGGAATCGGAAATATCGGAGCTTAAGACTATCCGAAACGGAGAAATGTTAACCTAATTTCCGATTTCAAGAACGATTCTTTGGAATTTTTTGATCAACGGTCAAGCTTCCATTTCTTATGATTCTTACCACTTCTAATTTTTAATGATAAATAAAAATACACTTATTAATTGAACTATCAATAAAATTAACATCTATAGATCTTAATATCGCTTAATCACGGTATTTGACGTGAATTTATTTCATTAACTCTTTTCTAAAATGGAGCTTCTACTCAATTCTCAAACTTTCCATTTATCCCGTTATTTTATTTTGTTTCTGCTCCAAATAAAACTTTTATTTTCGATCTCCTTTAAAACTTTGTTAACTCATTCATTTACTATTGTATTATATTAATTTAAATGTCAGAAATAAAATGAACTAAAGTTGCTCAGCTGGGTCTCTCTTTTTCACAGTCCCAAAAACAGTAATTATGAATAATGAATTTTAATTGTTGCAAGAATCGGAATTGGATTCGGGAATAGTATCGGAATCGGTAAAAATTTGGGTGTCGTCCCTTCACTTGTGAACCCCCTCAGAAATCGATTGCTTTCTTTGCCAAACTAGCTGGCCCTTCACTCATATCCTTCATCCACTCTGCAGTCCCTGGAAAGTTCCCATTTTCGAAGAGACTTAAATTTACTAACTTAATTTTCGATCTTCATGCATGTCCTATGCCTCAGATTCTTAATTAGTAAAAGGCGTTTAATCTATGTATTGATCTAAGAACTAACCGCAATTATTTTGGTGCTGAGAAATTTAAATGGCGAGATTAATCCCCGGCGAGAAAAAGGAGAACATAGACTTTTCATTTTTTAGGAGGAAATACACGCAAACGGAAAAAATAGTCGTCCTTTAACTTTGTAACGTAATTCCTGTTTGAACAGCGCCTAGAAAGCGCATCGTGAAAACGCTGTCTACGCCAAAAAATTTCCTCCGATCAGAATTCGTTCGATATCTGCGCAAAACGAAAACTTCGTGTGGGACACAGTGCGCATATTTCACCAACTGTAAGAAATAATGGAAAAAAGAAGACTCGGAAAAGAATAGACGGCATGAGCGAAGAAAAGTCCGGGAGCGATGTTACGTTACGCTGCGCAAACCTACCGATAATAATAGATAAAAGGTACGAAAGAACGTTACAAGAAAAGAAAAAACAAATAAAATATGATCCTCCTCAGCTATCACAGTTAGTATACTAAATGTGATCAAAGTAAACCAGCCTATTTTATGATCGTTCGGCAACTACGGCTGCAACCACCAAAATACCAAATGCATTCCCGTCCTTCAGTTTTGGGCGTTAAGCTTAACTATCAAAACATTACTATTTTTAAATGGATAAATTGAGAGTTAAAGAGCTAAAATCGGATCAAACTCTGTATAAATAATAAGACTACTAAACTTCGCGAACTGTTTTCTAAAATCGTCTATTGGGCAGCAGAGGTCGCTTCTGCACGGTCTGCATAACTACTCGATGGCCTAATTGATGTAATCGACGCAAGCCTCATTACGCTTGAATGAGACGCCTGAGTTGCTTAAGAAGTTATTTAGAGACGTCCGATAAAAGAGCCGATAGGAAAACCAATACTATGCTCCAAAGAAAAGCCGGCTTCCCGAAAATATTCCTCGGAGCTGTCTTCCTTTTGGAGGCATCGCAGAAAAACAAAATCATGCATTCCTCATTAAACTTAAGCGCAGTCTCTGGATTCTTTCGACCTGCTCACTTAAAATAATTTCACTTTAATAATATTGAATCGCGAGAAACAAAATTTCGATGAATCGGATCACAAAATGTACAAGAAATATAAACCGTCGGACGACTTAAGAGTCGCCTCTGAGGATGGATGCGTGGCATCCGAAATATGTATAAGGCTACGTCTTTGAGGTTCTGTCCTCGATACTATTTAAGAGGTTACGTTCCTCTATTTGCGGTTTGGAGTTCCATATTGGTGATTCCACGTTGTTCTTTTACACTGCATCATTTTTACCTTTGACACGTTTGATAAATTATATCGATTTTTAAATCTATCACACAATTCAACGGCCTCATTTTCGTTTTTAGACTCACTTTCTCCGGGGAATCGTTTATACCGTTCATTTAATCATAAGACATACAAATTATTAAAATAATACACCTGGGACCGATCCCAGAACAATAGCGAGTGGATTACCCCACCATTAACGAAATAACACCCTTGTTTGTCACCCTCGACCTGTCACTTCACCAGCAGTGGTAAATCACCAACCGCAAATTCTTTTCAACGTTCCGTTCTAATTTAATTTTCTCTCGCCGGGAGCTAAATACTTTTCGACATCAGAGGAGAACGAGTATGAATTAACCAGAACAAATTTGAATTTTCAAACGCTTTAAAATCGAGAGGATCCAAAACTTCGCGGAGCCGCAGAATTAGAAATGTTCTACCAAAATAACTCAAGATTATTTACTAGTTTCATAATCGATGTGATGAGAACGACGTTCGACGTCATCGTTTGAAAGGCAACCCACGACGGAAGAGAAGTGAGGGTCGAAGCACTGGATGCAATGCCAATACTGGACTACGTTTGAGGAACCCCTTTAAGGACTAATTCAAAGATGACATCTGCAAATACACTCACATATTATCCTCAAATAGAAGATTCAAACTGAATCCTCACCCTTTTCGAGGACATCGCCGATTTGTTACATCGCCGCTGTAAGTGACGACGTGATGGTAATTATTAACCTGCTCTTCGAATACGCTCCAACAGGGCTTATTAGATTTTTCTAGTTAGGAAATGGTCGTGTGCTCGTCTATTGTTACTGTTCACGCCTCTCCTACAATTTTCCAATGAATGGATGTTTCTGTGATCATCGAAAAATAAAAAGATAATGCGAGAATTTTAAATGGTTGCCTACGCCTGTGCTCAGAGATGCGGCGAACCATCTTTGACAATTCCAAGATACAATTACTAAACAAGTAAAGCTGAATTCCCCTCAGCATCTACCTAATCAAAGAGGAAAGATCAATTTCCTCATCAGGCCGGAGTTCGAACGCGAATGCAAATCAATCAGTAATAAGGATGGAAGCAGTTAAGGCCAATTTGAATTAGAAAGGACAATTGCCCGGATATAATTACGACTAGCGCATGGATGACTATACAAGGCTAAAAACCTGGCTATGTTACAACACATAGAGATAACCATTAACCTATGTTAGATAAGTGAAAAATTTAACATGTAGGGATACAAGACTATAATAATAAATTAATAAAATTGAACGTTAAAAAGAAAGGCGAAAAGAATTGTTTACCCGGTTGCTTGATGATCTATCGATGTATTCGAATCATCAAAATAACTATAAAATTGATCTCCTTAAACAATTTAATGATAATTATTGTTGGCTCTACGAGAGTTCATGTGTACCCTCAAGCATAGTTCAAGAATATTTAATACGTGGAGGTGTATAGAGATTAATTAGCATCTTCATGTAACAATGAAGTGCATAGTATAGTATGTATACAGTAAGACAAAGAAGGGAAAAAAGTTAAATATTCACGCCGAAATGCTTTAAAAAGTTCGGATTATATGAACGAATTTCAAAAAGGTCACGAATAAACATAACATTTTATTCGAAATCGATTGCATTTAATTGCTTTACCAATACCATAGCATCAGGTTGCACACAGTTAAGTCTAATCGTGCGTGGAAAAGAAAAATCTATAATACCATGTTAGCTTCAATTTTACTTTCTATCCACCCCGTCCGTTCATCTTATTGATGTCGTGTTTCTCTCTTTACAGGTTCATGATTTTGTGTTTCACCGGTTTCTTCATTGTTCTACACGTTTTAATCCTCTCTGGAGATTGTGATACATTATTTACCCTTGCTAAGCTAAAATATTTTCTTGATGCGATTAATATGAATTAAATTCATTAAAACCGACGACAGGGACCGTTTCAGTACCACTTTTTGTGAAGAAATTCTTCCATTATTTCAAATCTTTCTGTTTTCGTTAGTATTACTAATATGCTTTTTGAGGCAAATATTTTATGGAAATTAATGAGGAAGTCGAGAATGTTTGGTAAAATGCATTGAAGAAAGTAATCGCCAGCTATTTTGTCTTTTTTGCTCTGGAAGATACTTCAAGAGGGAAAGTTTTAAAAATACCGGTTCGAGTAACGAAAACGGAGCGAAGCCGGAACTGAACCGAATTATTTTCATGAAACCGGAGCGAAAACCGGAACGAAAAATATTATGCTTCGCTTCCCTGTCTATATCCTCGAGTGCTGCGGAGGACAAAAAAGCAGGGAGGCTCTGCCTTGGTAGACGCAACATCAGATGAAATTGATTACACTGATTAACACGGCTTATACTGATAGGACATTAACTTTGAGCGTCTGGAACAGTTCTATAATGGTCCATGCCATTCTGGCGTCATCGGCCCTCCACTTTCGCTCCGACTGCAATCCGAGGGAAAGGAGGGCGGAGAGAGACGTCACAATCGATAGCATAGTCTGTCAGCCGAAACCCGGTAGCCTTGAGTGGACTGATTGAGATGGTCCACCGCCGATAAGACACGCACCCATGGAGGCTCTTTAGTGGAACCCCAACAGCTAGAGCATACTTCTTAAGTGACTAGTAAACTCGTAAAATTCAACATTAGAAAGGAATGAAGTATATACCATCTCTCCCATAGGAAACCTTAAAAGATCCCCTCCCTCATCACGCTCGCGGGGCTTAGAAATCAAATATTTCCCTTCCTGAAGTATTTCTAATTCACGAATGTGAGCTGCTAAAAAAAGAAATAATTATTCATTAAACTCTCTACCTTTCGGTAGGTTCATGTGCCCCAATCCTTCCCACAGATCACCATTTCCTTCACCTCCTGGTAACTTTCCTCACCCTTTTTTATCTTCTGTCTTTTTAGCAATCCCTCTCATCTCAATTTTTGATCAACCCATTTTCTCAGTCGATGTTTCATCGTTAATTTAGCTTTCTTTCCTTCGGCGAATAGCATTACTATAGTTTTTCTTAATTGCTACAAAAGAAAACAGGCACAACGAGTGAAACTCGGAACAAACACAAGCAATTATTGGAAAATTATGGATGTCAGCAACGATTCATTATGATGTACGAAAAAATAAAGTGAGTTTCCAGCGGCCAGCAGGAGTATTTAAAAATATTTTTATGCCCAATAGGAACAATAAGCTAGGAAACCCGGGGTCAATATGGCACAAATTACATATGATTTTCAATACGCACAAATCTGAAAGATGTGAATAGAATTTGCAGATTAGTATTATTTGACCTCTACCTCATGGGTCCCGGGTGGACTTTACTGCAGCTAACCATGTACGTTACAGTGTTATTTGCAAGATAAACACGAAAATTGGTTAACTGGGACAAAATCTTCATAATAATATCGAATGGTGGAGGCCTCCATACAGCGGCATTTCAATAAAATTATTTAAAGGTCTTTACTGGTTTTCGTTTAGCAAAATCAGTACCTTACCATTTTAGTACCTCCATCACTGAGTGTTGACGGAGAAAAATGCATAACGCAGGAAAAAAGTCAAAACGGGATCGATTCAGTATTATTTAGAGATGAATACTACAATAAAAATACGTAGACATTACTCGGGAAAAAGTTTCGGAAACTAACAACAGAGTGGACGTTACTCAACGCTCAGAACTTGTCGAGAGGGTATTCCAGAGAAAAATGCCGTATAACATTCCTTTCACTAACACCGTGCGTTTTCCCTACTTCATCTTCCCGCGGGAATCGTGAGAAATAAGAATCTCAAAGTAAAACGGACATGAAAAAAGTCTGACAGGATCAGGACTCAAACCTGGAGTCTTTCCGGAAGAAAATGGGCACCCGCTTTCCCTCGGCTACAAAGTATCCTGAGAATAGTTAGATAACATGTTCTGGCTCGATAGCGAAAAGCGAAAGACTCCAGGTTCGAGTCCTGGTCCTATCATACGTTTTTCATGTCCGTTTTACCATGAGATTCTTATTGTGTTACGTTACGACAAAAACACGTTTCCCTCATAAATGTGAAACTCTTCCCTTCCGAGGATAACTGTTTATAGCAATAGAAACTTAAATAGGTGAAAATAAATATTAGCGAAAAAATAGAGGTGAGACAGGATCCTAATAGAAGTCTTCTGAAAGAAGGAAAGCGAAGGGGGAAGAGAAAGTGGGTCGATATATGGGTGACACGCAAAGAGCGACTTAACGTTGCGAGCTTCGAAATACCTATCAAGATTAGCGTACAGAGATGAAGCACTGACTGTAATAACAACATCGCATGTTGCACTAAAGTGGCGAGGGTTTTCGGCGGCGATTTTTGGAGGTTTATACAATTCGCCTGCGGTGTCAGACAAGGTAGAAACAATTCAGGGATGTTGACACAGAATCCGCCTCGGGTAAGGATCCGCAGGGCATCGAACCGTTATATTTTTCGTTCCTGTTTCTGCTCCGGATCAACGACAAAAACAAATACCTGGTTCCGGTCAAAGACTAGTTCCGGTTTCACTGCTACCGGAATAAAACTTGGTAATAGTTAGTTGCAAGACGAAGTTGCTTACGCTTAATAAACCTTCCTCCAACTCAACTTGAGTAAAATGATATTTTCGGAATCGATATTCGATTCGATAAATCGAAGCGGAATAAATGGCAGTCTTCGGTTTACGAATTTCAATTTTTCGGTTCGGTATATGAAATATCACACGCAACATGTCTGTACAGAGTTCAACTATAAGCATGAAAAAGAACATGTATAAATGCACTAAAATTGAAAATGGAATTATTCTTTGTATAATTTTGGCGAAAATACCCTATTTTTACAGTGGTAACAACAAAATTTACATCAATATCAAAAAAACGCAGAAAATAAAAAGAAGAACAGAATTTCAACATTGATTGTCAAATTCTGCATTTCAGAACGCCAAGTTGAACTATTCTATTTCCGAGATATGACATGTATTACCATGATTCAACTTCAGGTTTCACTTAGTATGCGTATCTGATAGTTCCTGCTTCCATATCTTGATGAATGAAATATTTATCATTAGTCTTTTCGTACGGGATAGAGAATAATGTATCTTTTTATACACTTTGTCTCACAAACTAACACATACTGACTTTGCCGGTCTTGTTCATGGCTGTGATGATATGAAGGATACTAAGGTATGAGTTATGCTGAATAATGGCATTAATAAGTTTTTTCTTATACAATGTTACGAAAAGTTACTCATAGAGTCATTGTACTTCACTAAGGTGGGTTTGTTCTGCTCATAGCATTCTGTCTCAGTGCGTAAAGCAACGTCAAACTACCTCACTCCTCATCTTGCCCAGTAAGCCTCATCTCACTCTCATAGCCATTGGTAGCTAATGATATAGATGAAGAAGTTCCAATCGGCCTTCGGGCTGAATACTTTACAGATATATTTATTTAAGTTAACAAACTGAGACCCAAGTTATTACCTAGGAAAGGCGGAGCATAGGAATGGCTACATTTGCAAAAGCACGAAGTCTTGAACGCTGAGTAACTTGAGTATTGATGAAAACTAAAGCTTTGCGATCAAGTTTCAAGTTTAAACTTTACAGTCTTCGCTCGGTCTTTCACATATTTCACGATATTATATACAGGGTTTTATTATTCCAATATTAAATTTTTTGCGATGCTAGAAACAAAAAATTAAGAAGCAAAAGTTCGCTTTAAAGGTATATGTTCAACCCAGAATATATAAAGAAATATATCACGAAACTTAGAAAAATAAAGAGCCTTCAGGCTCAGTGAGGAAAGCAAGGGAAATCTACCTCATTCCTCATCTAGTCTGGTGAGCCTCATTTCCCTCTCCCATCTCTTCGTAGCAGATGGTAGAGGGGATGAGGTACCAATCGGGCTGAATACTTTACAGATAGCGTATCTGATACCACGTAACCACAATGAAAACAAAAGAAGAATCATACAAAATTACTCGAGGCTCTAATCCCCTTTTTTACTACTATCAATAAATACTCTGAATAGCAGAAGTATTTATTTGAAACAGGATGAGTATGGCTAAGGTTCATCATCTTTTACCCATAATTACCTTACTACAGCAGTCGACAATTCCCTTCGGAAGGACCAGCAAAGTCTTCCTCTAATGGAGGAAAAACGCAGCGAAGAGTGGTATGAAAGATGAGAATGATGAAATAGACAGCAATAGGAGGAAATTGTGGGGGCATAGAATGAAGAGAGAGCGACCTTAACCCCAAGAAAAAGGTCAATGAGGAGTGCCCTCCATGTGTGACCCCCCCCCCCCCTTCCCCAATTGGGTGAGACAGCTGCCTTCTCGACCTAAATAAATTGATCCTTTTTCTCGAATCGTTCACCATATATCGTCATTTTTTCTCGCGGTGAAGGAGAAGGAAGAGAGGAAAGGTAGAGCGACTACCCGGAAAAGCAAGGTATAAGGGAATAATCCGTGATTGAAATCGTCGACAGAAGAAGATGGGGTAGGCAGAGCCATCTTAGCATCATTATGGGGCCCTTAGCAAACCAGTGTTCCGGGGCCCCTGCGATAACCTCTCAAGCTCACGTAATAATAGTTAACAATCTAAAAATAGAATTAACGGTAGAGGTGGAAATAACTTGATATAAACGGAGTCGCTAACCTAAAGGCTAATCTTTGTCTGTTTCTCTCTTTTCTCGAGATCCCATGGCCAATGTGTTAAGACTGCACTAGAGGTAGATTCGAAATAATTACTCCACCGGACTTTCCGGTCATTGAAAACCGTTTCTCGGCAGATTTATAAGAAACTAAACGAGTCTATCCAACAAGACACGGTTCATCGTAACCAGGAACTAAAAATATTACGGCTCTATGGGCCGATCGTTAACTGGTCATGACTCATCGATGCGACATTCAAAATTGAGCGGAATTTCCTCTCTTGATAGGGACCTAAACCCAACGACGAGGCTTTGCTGAAATCACAGCGCTTAGACTCAAACGGTTGCGTCACGTAACTTGGAATGTTCTCCACTATTATTACACGTTGAGTCACGGTTCCGATTCAAGGGAAAATCGTTCACCGACTAGTAAACATCGAACTACTGAATGAAGATACAGCTCTTAAGATCTAAGGACTAAGCAAAGGCGAGCAAGATCGAAAAGGTACTTTTAAAGTGCCACCATTATAAGAGAAATTCATGCGGAGATACGTCTCCCAAAATATTTCTCAGACTCCCGTTAGAATTCATAGCAAAATATAATACAAGCACCCATTCGCAGACACCGTCGAATGTAGTCCTCCCCAAGGTCTCCAATTTTACCCATTCTGATCTACACATTGCAAGGTTCTGGTTACTCCACTTCAGTTGCACGTAACTATGAATGATGTTTGGTAATAATTATTAGTTAAATTACACATATACAATTTAGCACAATAGACACATATATATTGTATTGTATTAAATTTTACCGTTTTATGCTCAAATATTGCAGGATTCCAATTCGTAATATAAAATTCAGTGTAGAAGCGCATTCAGAACTTTTGCTTGGGGGCTGAACCTCAGTATTGTAATCAACAACCTCCCATTAATGCTGTAATGCGAACTAATTGATTCTCATCATAAGAAAAAAATTAACTATAAAGAAATGTTTTCAGTGTCCAAATATTTATTGATAAGACCCTTGTGAATAGGTACATACTAGCAGAAATTTTTGTGGGGGCCTAAGACTGTTAGCCAACCTCCAGGGTGCCTACCTGATTTAGTAATCCATTATAAGGAAAAATGCATTGAATGAAAGTGGAGCGAAGTGGTTTGCTTAAGACAACACCACGAATTATGCCGAAACGCCGCAAAGGAACTGAATAATCCGACGAGATTGGAAGCAATGGGATGGTATTAACGAATGACTCGGTAGTATATAGAGAAATATCAAGCGACGAAGATAGCATTTCCCTATCAAACGATTTAGCACATTTTCAAAGGTGGTGCGAAAATTGGCAACTAGATCTTGATTTAAATACATGCTCAGTAGTTAATTTCCTCGAAAGAGCCACCCGTACAAAATTAGTGGAATTAACATAAATGTAGTCGAGTCAGCTGAATGTCTCGGAATCACTCTCAAATAACAAAGTTGAGCACACACAACCGAAAAAATCTGCGGTAAAGCAACTAAAAAGCTCGGTTTTATAAAGTGATTGCAGATGTACGCGATGAAAAGCTTACAGACCGATGTTATTTCATGTTAGTCAGGCCCAATCTGGAATATGTGGCGAGTATATGCGATCCAGCGAATGAAACATACTCGCGAACTCGATAAAGTGCAGCGCAAGGTAATACGATTTATCCCGAGGAAAAACGGACATGAAAAATGTCAGGACGGGACCTGGACTCGAACCTAAAGTCTTACGCTTTCGGAGAGATGCTTTAACCAATCAAGCTACCAAGCCAAAACATATTCTCAGGCCGTTTTGGTAGACTTAGTAGGCAAGGGCAAAGATGTTTCGTGGTCCTTCTTTACTGGTTTTTCTTGGTCCTGCCAGACTTTTTTCATGTCTTTTTTCCCTTGGGACATTTCCTAGGTGCAAGCCTTCCCGTGCAAAGTTACGTTCACTCTTTCCCTTGTAATACGATTTGTTATAAACTGTTAGGGTAAAAGAATAAGCGTTATGAAAATGCTCTTAGACGCAGGTAGGGAATCCTTGAAAGCGGAGATTAGAAGGTAGGCTACGATTGCTTGAAAATTCAGAGAAAGTGCAGTTACGGAAAACGTAATCGGTATTACGTGACCCAGTTGCCACTTCGGCTGATCCGACAATCAGCGTAAAATAATAGAAATAGATGCGAGGACAAGTCGTTTTAGGGATTCATCCTTTCCGCTAACGATACGCGACGACAATAAGCTAAAGAGGTAACTCGAACGCTAGCTGTTTACACCTCCTGACACAAGCCGAAATGCAGCTTACAGGGCACCTATGTTGACTTACAATTAGATACAGAATATAATCGTTATTTGCACATATGAAATTTAGATGTCGGGAAGAATCGTGCGGCACTAGAAACTGAAAAAAATTATGATGTGGCCGTGAGCGTGTTCGGCGGCCACAATATCGACCGCGGGAAGGAAAGTGAATCGAACATCGACTGGCTGTGACAAAGGAGAGAAAATTCAAAGCGAAGAAAACGAACGAAGAGAGAATAAGGACAGTAAACGGTTTCCCTGTTCGCTGCAGCCGGACTGCTGGCTGACCCGGGTTTATCCCTGTCTGCGCGCCCTCCTAAGTTATAACCCTCCGGAAGAAGTTACGACTCCGGAGATGAGAGGGCCCAAAGGAAAAAGAGATATCCGGAGGACGCACAGTATACTATGTCACCTTCGATATTCCGTTTAAATAAAATGATAGTCTAATGACATTCAAAAAATATCTATAATTCAACTTAAGATCTGCATCTTGCGAGGACAAATCGGATAAAATTACTATAGAAATTAAATTGTGCACTCTTGAAGTTTTAAATTACTGTACAACAAACCAGTTGGTAAAAAGTATTAAAAGACGGGTCTCTTTGAAAATACTTCGTACAATTCGAATTACGTTACTCTTGGGACACGCAATATAATTTAATCGTCCTAAAATTAAATCAGATTATGCAATACTCGTACATGAATGAGCTCACGCGATAACCCGTCCGTCATTACAGTATGCTCGCATAATGCCAATTTAGGACTGAGCATCGACTGGAATTCCGAAACGATATCGGCTACTTCAAGTCGCAGAATTCTTGCGGAACTTCCGCTACCCGATAATTTTTTTCCGATAAGTGAGGACCAATTCCAACAGAAATAGCGGAATAATCCATGGTCGAGCGGTGGAAGAGAGTGCTTGGCCCTCGAGCGACACCTTTCGGTGGAAGTCGTCGAACCGGCGGCTTGCCCCAAGAATGATGAAATAAAACTCCGATAGGCAAAACTCATCCGGGGAACGCCTTCTTGTGCAGCGGCAGCAAACCACAGCCGCAGAAGCAAGACACAGAGGTCGGAGAGCGAGTTATGGCAGGGAATGAACCCGGGGGAAAAGGGGTGTAGTAAAAAAAGGGAGGTGGGAGCGAAACCAGGAGCGGCGGCAGCAGTAGCACCAGCAGCAAGTGGCCATCTCCCGCCTCGTCGCACCAGATCAATAACGCACGGGCGAAACCCTCGCTTCCTCTCTCTCATCCTCACCCACAACCCGCCATACCTTGACCCCACAAAGTACCCTATCTACATCTCGCCGCTTCATCTCTGCGTCCACATCCGAGCTCCTCTATTCTTCGATATTAGCTCTCAGCAAAGCCGCGCCTCTTCTTACGCGGACCCGAAAACGGAAAAGGCTTCTCTTATCCGCGCGCTCACGCCTTCCCTTGTCGCCCCACCGAGGCGGGTTTTGCGCTGACTCCAAGATGCAGAGCCTTTAAGACTCCGATAGGCAAAACTCATCCGGGGAACGCCTCCTCGTAATGCCCAAGTTCAATTCAAACAAAGCGCAAACAGTAATAATGTTACGTCTTCCTCGAGACCCGAGAATACACATTTTCCATGATTCGACAGAAACGAATTCTATACAAACCGGATCGGAATGAGATCAAAGCGTTCGATATTCGCCATCACGCAAGCAAAGCCAGGGCTTCGAAACGGAAACAAACCGAAAACTGAGACCGGAAAAAAAAACGTTTTTGCCAGAGTGAGAACCGAACCCGAAACAACTGAAACTGATAAACCCGAACGGATACCCATTATTTATTCCGTTCCGATATTTGGTTCTTAATAATGCACATTTTACTTAAGTTTATCTGAAGGAAGGTCTACTAAACATGTTAAACTTCGATTCGCAACTTATTGTTACTAAGTTTTATTCTCAAGTTCAACGTAATGTAATGCATTTGGAGAAAGCCAGAAATGATAAAACAAACATTTAGATGGACATGACATAACAATAATTGGAAAGAAAAACTGTAATAACCAATTCGATGTTAACGGAAGGAGCGACGTCGGAACTGAACCGATATTTGATTTCTTTGCTAAACCGAAGAGAAAACAGGAATGAAATATATTATGGTTCAATGCCCAGAGCAAAACTGATAACAGACCCACAGCAGGAAACAGGAAAAAACTGTTAGGAAAAGGATCTAAGCGTTAGAGCCGTGCATTTGCAAAAGGTCTCTCTTACCGAATCATCCCTTATCGAATAAATCGAGGGAATAGTAACACTACTTGAATAGAAAACGATCGAGTGATACCCAATGATATTTGGAGTATGAAACCAAAATCCAAAAAGAAAAGAAACCCAATATTTTTCAACGATCAAATTTCCGAAGAGGCAATCGTTTTGAAGCAAAAATGAAGCTCTGATATCATACTAAGGTAAATAAATTAACCTCAAAGCAAAACCGTTCCGGATTTTAAAGTCGACCATGTTTTTATTTTCGCCTAAGTTTCATTTTCGGGTATAAATTTGCACTTCCGAACGAATTCCGACGGAGATTGGGCCGAAAACAATCGGAGACGAAAAACCTTGAATCCCGCAAAATAATAGAAGATACGAGATCCGTGCCATTCAGGTCAGTCAAGGGAGGATGAGGACCTACGGAAAGACAAACCCTTCTTCAGGAAGAACAAAGCTTTACACAATAGGAGGTCCTCCAGACCACGCCTACCTCCATCTTCCTCTGACTTCCCAACGAAGGGGCGCCCTCGGGAACGAACAAAATCTAAGAAAGTAATTGCGGCGTCGAACCAGAGGCGCAACAGTTTCTCGGGAAGAAAAATAAACCCATCTCTCACTCCGTTGGACTATCGCAAGAGTGACATCTCCGGAGATAAAGGATGCCGGCAGCGACGAACGATGCCAAGAACTAACATTCCAGGCGGAACAACCTCGGCGAAACTGATCATTTGGTAATTGTTATTCATGAAAATTGAAAATTTCCAACTTACACAAACGAAGGTTCGCAGTATCCCTCCGATGATTTCTTACAACTTCAACAATCTAAAATAATAAAAACAAAATAAAATTTATATAAAAAACGTCCAGAATGCGAAATCTCGATACCAACCAAACCTCGGTAAATGAGCCATATTAAGGAATACACTTGCACGTTTTGAATAAACAGTGTTGAATCCATAAAAAATTCGAGAAAAAACAATTATAAATGTACACGTATTGAATAGAGTGTTGAATGCATGAAAAATTCAAGAAACTAAAGCTATTTTTTTACAGCGCTTATCGTATTGTATAAAGGTTGTATGAAGCTCGAGTGTAAGACGTAACATAAAGTATATCATAAGAAAGCTGTCTTAGGAAGTAATAAGAAAATGTTAAATAAATCGTAAAAGGGGGAAAGGACTGAGATCATCGTGAAAGAACGACTGCCGATTGGATCAAATTATTTCCCTAAATAATTAATCAAACGATGACTCAAATTTGCAGTTTAAATTGAAAAATAAAACACGTTAATCGTCTCGCCAATGTGTTGTATTCTTAGTATAGAAATCTCATAAAAAAGGTCGTTCGAAATTCGATTTTCTCGTTTAATTTACTAATAGTTGTTTTTTTTAGAAAAGCAATTGAAATCGCAGACATCAAGACGAAAATAGTCTAGTAGTAACGAACGAAAACAGTGAATAGTAACTAAACAACAGGCCAAGAAACCTGTTTTCCGGACAGAGATTCGAAATAGGATTCGTTGTGATATTCCACACGAATAATCACGACTTCGTCGAGAGAGCTAATTCCTTTCACAGTTGTATGCGAAATGAGAAAAGGCTATTTCGATGAGAAAGAAAGCGAAATGCACTGAGACAATGGGGTTTCTTGAAAGAGTGAGAAAACTAAACTCGATTTGTGTGGTAGTGGAATTCACTATTCCCTAAGAGTCGTAAAGGAATACGAAAAATAATGAAACTAATGCATTGCACATACCTGCCGGCTCTAATAGTGAGGTAATTGTTACTTGCTGTCGATGAAAAATTCACTCTTCTCGTAGATGTAAAAAAACTCATTTTTATTTACTTGATCTTCTACGGAATTATTTTTTAAGGAACGACTTTGAATCAACCTTTCTTAATCGAGACTGAGAGGATCGCTACATTAGTACTCAATGTTTCAGGTATAACGAACTAGGATTTCTTTTTAGTTTTACTTTCATAAATTATTTACATCCCGCACACACAAACTATGCGAAAATGTATTATATATGTATAAATGTATTATATCTTTCAAGAGTTTTCTGAATTGCAAAACTTTTTTGAAGACGATGAACGTGCGTTGTCACATTACACCTCGTTGGTGTAGAGCTGCAACAACGACATCAAATGGGGGAGAAATCTTGCGTAAATTAAGCTATTTTCAGCCTAAACTATAACTGAGTTAAAACTACGTGAGTTGAAGCGATATTGAGGAAGACCTTATCGAGGATAATTACTTCATTTAAGGTGCGCAAAACACATGTACCAATAAGAACTTTTAAAGCTAAGGAACTTGAGCCAATAATTATACTAACTCTATTCGCTAAAAGTACCTAACACTACTGATTTAACAAACACTAAGACTAATTCTATTGCAAATTACAATCAAAACTGAGAAAGTATCAATGGAACTGAAAAAAAATTTGATAAAAGTAAGAAGCTGCGTTCGCATAAATGAAGATAATAAAATCAAACGAGCGTTTACGATGGAAAAGTAAAGCAAATCGCCGAAACTGAGAGATAACAGAGAGGATACGAATAGAACATACGTCACATATTGACTATTATAATAACAAATCTCACTATGAAGGGAGATAAACTAAGATTCGTAAAAATTTCACCCCAATTAACAAATACGAAAGGTTTTAATCTCTCGCTGTCATCCTCAGATACATATGTCGGATAATGACTTCCATCCTTATAACATTCAAGGAACTGAATGCTCCTCCACAATCGAATGCACAAATCTGGTAGTTCGGACTGCCCGAAATTCTCATTACGATGATGCTAAAAATTTCTGAAACCAGGGGTTTGTTCAGACCATGTCTTTATCGAATTTATCTACACTCAACTACAACTATCGATTGAAGTATTTTTACGCCAAGAACTTTCGTCAGTTAAATAAGTTGGAAGATTGGTAAAAATACAACAGGCTGCATTTTGCAAGAATAAGTTTCGTTAAAAGACCGAGAATAACAAGGAAACGCGTCCTCTCTTTCAGAATCAGAAAGGGGACACCTCGACTATAAAGCTGCTGAAACAAGATACAATGAGAGATCATTCACCGAAAGCCGTAAAACATTTTTAGAAAAGAAAATCGGCGAATTCTAAAAGATTAGAGAAAACCTCTAATGAACGTCTGAGAACTTCCCACTCTTGTGATGAGTAAAACTGCGAAAATGAATATTAAAACTTCCACTATAAATAATGTAAGAAGAAGTTGCTAAATAGAATCCGGCGACTTGCAGTAAGAGAAAATGGACTAAATTCAATCTAAGAATGGAGATCATTAGAAAAAAACCTGATTAACTTAGAAAAACATGGATGCTTTTTGTTTCAAAAGAATTGGGGTTGCAAATATTGGGTATTTACACAATGATAGTGGATTTTTTTTGCTTGTATTTCCTGCTTTTTCGCTTCCATGCTTATTTTCACAGGGGTTTCACGGCTTATTAACTGATATGGACCGATGCTCATTGTTTTTCCGTTTTCTGTCTTCGTCCTCGTTGTTTCCCGCTTGTTACATTAGGTTACGTTTTTCCATCACTGAAATTTTTCTTCCACAAAAATGGGTTCCACATTAAAGGAGCATCTTATACATGAGGCAATGAAGACTATTTTGTAAAACTCCTTCGAAAACCTACAAATACTGCGTGCGAAGATTGAAAAATTATCTAGATTTTCGAGACGTTTTCAATAAACGAGCCCAAGCATGATGCAACCAGCAAACAGCGATGGATTTAAAATATTACATAGTTACTTAAATCGTTTGTAAGTATTAGATACTTGATAACTACACGGAGCAATCATAAACAATAACGAAATCCAATAAAAATCCACCACATTCAATTACTATCGACTATTTGAAAATTTGTTTGAAGAGGATAGAAATCCCGTTTTATCCCATATTACCTGAATTTTGAGATAGTAAAAATGCCACGTTACTTAAAAATTATTAATTCTTACTTCCATACCCATAACAATATAATTTTTGCATCAAAAATAATACCCACTTTTCTGTAAATCCTCACTCACCAATAATGTCCTATGCGGATATTTTTCGCCTTTTTTACTGAGTCACGCTGGCCAGCACTCGAACATTATTTTACCATTTCACTTGTAATCTTATAAAAAGCGCCACGATGAATTCCTGAAAAATAAAGAGGCGCAAAATTCAGCACTTACTTTCATCTGTTTGCGGAGCTGAGAGGATGGCGCTGTGTTTTTTCTTAACTTCTTCCACATTTGCTTGAATCTTGTCTATCATCTCCCGTATCTCTTCAACCTAAAAAAAGGACATCACTGTTATTATTGCTTCATAAAAAATGCCAATGCAGTAAAATAGCCCTATCGTCTCTGCTAATAAAAACTTATAACAACAATTGTTTCATTTAAACTATTTATTATCATGTCAGCAAAAATCGAATCGGCTAGTAATTAAATGAAAGGTATAATATTCGAAAGAGAAGCTAGAAATTACTTTTTGGAATACAATTTTGAAATCATAGATCAGTACATATATCGAGAATCGCCCGTAAAATGTGTAACGTGTACAATAAAATAATCAACAGCTGGTTCAAAATTGAAAACATAAAACTCAATACGCATCGTGTTAAATAAATATTAAACATTGCTAATGTAAAGGTACACAGACGTAAAATATAGCGACATAACTGGGAACTTGCCAGGCGGAAAGTGGGAGACTTGGGTTTTATCCTAGGGTTTTCAGCCACATAGCATCCGTGGTTCCTTATTTACCTTTTCCTCATCCTTATAACTAATAAATGTTCAAAGTTTCAGAATCAAAGACGCAGAAGATATTTAGACCCCAAGCGTTTAGGTGGACTCAATCAATACAATGCGGCATTTGGAATTAGACTACAGCAATTGCTTCTTTATTATTTCCGGTTCAAAGCAGAAGTTACGGATTGAAAAGAGGACTAGATCGATCAGAAAATTAGGCAACTGAATGATTTTCCCATTACTAAATTCCATTCTAATTTTTTTAACTCAATACTGAACTATCCAAAACCTAAAAATGAATTAGGTGAAGTTTTCTTTACGAAAATTCTATTTTCACATAATATACTCTTGAACTAGGAGACAAATATTGTACCCGAGAGTAATTCCTTAAACTTTCCTTTAGTTTCCTCTCTTATTGAGGTGTTATTTTAGGGGAAAACATTTTTTTCCCCGAACGCGAAGTAAAATATAGGTTTAGAAATAAAATTACTATATAAGTCAAAAAGTAACGAAACGAGACCAAAAGTTAAACACGCAATGGAACTATTTCGGTAAAACTAACCTTTTGCAATTGAAACAAATGTCATTTGTTCCACTTCATTAACATGTATATCACGTAAAATTAATATTTATTCGATTCAGTCCCGTCTTTTAGTATTTTCCAGATAAGGATAGTAACTATAATTATTAATTATATTTCAAGTGCAAAATGTATACTAATTAAAACTATGCTACCAGTAAAGGGAGCTAAAGAAATCTTTTTATTAAATAAATAATATTGCTATCCTGAATAGGGTCCATTAGGAGGACAGACTTCTGTCTATAACCTGTTTCCATCACAATTATACAGACTATCTATCCTGAAAATCGATGGGGATCTATCATAATTCAACTAGTACGTATTCTAGCTAATGTTTTTAAATTCTTGCTAACAAAAAAAGTTGTACATCTGTTCATAGCCTCAATATTAAGAAAAACTACAAGTTGCTCAATTTCCTTCGAGAAGATCCGTATACGGCAAGAAAAATGTTGTGAAACGAATGAAAGCGTTTATCCTGAAAAAAATTATTCTACTTTACATCTTTTAAGGTGAAATTGTTCGAATTTCATTCAGGCGTCCTTCGGTTAGATAACTTTATAAATAGTTTTCCTACTTAATGTTTCCAATAACTGCCGCGACATGGCAACAACAATTATTCTATATGCATGGCATCTATATGATACCTCTCATAAATATTTCTCCGAGAAAAAAGGCAAAAATATATCTAGAACTTTTGCACTCAATTACTGCTCACACGGTTTTACGATCATTTTTCTTTCGAAAATGAAAATATCTGAAGTTAAAAGCGGCGGGAAAATTGAATTTAATTCCATAATTGAAGTAATTAGAGTAAGTTGTCAACTTACAAAAAATGATTGAAGTCAATGAGAAGAAAGAATTATTTATCAAATACTTCTATTGCACCAGGAGAGAATTTATTACGTAACTAATAGCATAATCACCACGTCTTTACAAGCGATATCCATAAATGTCCTTCCTTTCTGCCCAAAAGGGAACATTTCCAATGAGTAACGCGTTCAACCGGTTGAAATAAATGATAGTTGGAGCTTCGTAACGAAATTAAAATTTTCTTTTTCCCCATCCGAAATGCACAAAATAAACCATGGTTTCAATGCGATTTCTTGACTTGAAGACACAAAACGATGGATTAGAGAGACTACATTGTATAATTTGAATAATACCATACAATAATTCACAATATGTATGAGTAACATAAAATCAATAAAAGTCCCTTGAATATAGTACATAAGGTACTGTGGCCTGTATTTATACGATCGTAAAACAACGTCTCCAATTCACGCTTAAAAAAATCGGAAATTCCCGACAGAACGCTGCAGTCATGACTAACTCGTTTCCAACGCCGAAATTTTTATTACTCATCCTGAGATCGCTCTTATGTGAACATGAATACATCATTTTTACACCGAATAAAGGAGAAAGAAAATAATCAATAGTCATACATAGGGATAGAGCATTCAAGTGTACGAATGACATAATAATCACGTTCTTACTAAATTTACAAAGCAGCTCGGAATAAGCTAGCAAATACTTCGCGACGAACAGATAATTGAGAATGATTTAGAGGAGCAGTGACATGCATTTGATTCCCGCTCCGAATGGATGATTTGAAATCGGAAATTCCATCGTTTAAACCGGGAAATTAACGGCTCGTTTCCAGTTCTTCGGTTCGATAGCTCAAACGGCTTCAGAATCGTCTTCGACTCTCCGATAACTTAGAAAGACACGTTTAACGGAGCACTTCACTTATTTTCAACAAATCGCTACCTCACTAAGTAATTAAATGTAACGAGATTCACGAGCTTATAAACGACTGATTCATTTTGAATATGACTCATCGATAACATAATTGACGAATGATAAAAATTTTCAATCTCTGCAAATAAAAAAAATAATAACAGATGCACTGCCACTAGTTAACTTATTTTTTATTTGTGGAATATAAAATATTGACCGTTCGAAACGGAATTCCAATAAGTAAAGCCTGAATTAATTGTTTATGAACGTAACTGATATTAAGAGGCAGGAAACGAGCATCTCTTTTTAATAATTGAAAAGCTAAGAATCTACAAGCATATGAACGAACAAAAAACTGTATAATTCCAAACTGGTCCTTCCTAGCGAGAGAAACCGGCGCCGATTTATAAAAACATGAGCCGTACTCAATCCGATATGACATTTTGCAAATATAAGCCCAATGCAATAATGCTTTTCCTCGTTAATAAGCAGAGAAATCCCAAGGTTTTCATTCTTTTTGAGGGGCCGAAAAATATTTTTAGAAATTTCATTCAAACTCGCAAAAGAGATATTACTTTAGGTTTGATAATTGATGAAGGGGTAAATACGAATCTATATACGTGTGACGAGGTTAGCAACTCAAATTAAGGGTGAAGTAAGCGTCATCGCCGTACTGAACTACTTTCGAATAAATAAATTCTATCTATATTTCATAAACATTAATCTGAATCGCCATAAAAACAAAAAAAATCATATGACCATTAAAAAATGACTTTCAGGGGAGCCGAAATTAATTAATAGTATTAATGAAAATAAGATATAATAATAACTGAATGATGAGCTTGAGCTTACAATTACGAGGAACAAAAAACTACGCTACCAACGAAATAGAATCTCATAGTTTCACTTGCATTCATTCGCCTTTAAGTACAGGAAATGAACAGAATTAAAAAAACGGCATACGTTTTTCAATTCAATTCTTCATGAAATCGGATAATTTGACTATCGGTGTATAAAGCGTCTCGACGATCGCTTTCCCCGAGTGATATGAAGGAGAGGAGAACCCTACCTGAAGCACCAAACTTCACTAGAATAAATGGAAGTAATTAAAGTAATTTTTCATAAATATCTTATGTCGTCATCGGTCTACGAGTATTGTTTTAAACTGCGGCTCACATTTCGCATATTATTAACTAAGAACTTAAGTTAAGGACTTATGTATAGTGAATATCCGCTTTATAACACAAATGCTAAAACATATCGCAAAACAAGAATTCATAAATATTACTACCGTTTTGACCACTCCGTGCATATTAACAAGCGGAGACAAGGAAAACAATGCTCTGAGTAAATTTTTAAATAAACAAAAATAAAAAATTATTTACAAATATTTCCTTCCACATAATGAGCTTTTTCTTTTGAAATAACTAACGTTAATCATTTCTCTCAAAATAAAAAGTTTATAACTCTGGAACCAGAACCTGGTAAAGGATAAATGACCTTCCTAGATAAATCAAACAATAAACCCAATATAGAACAATTATAGTTCATAAATGAAACTCTTGCGTTAATAACAACGTAAATTACATTGTCATCGAAAATATATTTAGAAATATAATTGAAAAGAAAGACATTGCGACATCTGTTCATTAACATTAATCGAAAGGATACGTCAGGTGATTTACGAAAAACTTGACTAATTTGAATTAAATTTGAGATCGTCTAAGTCTAAAATAAATTACACCAAAAGGTCGTAACTTTCGAAAAGGCGCTTTTTCACTTATTATATTATGTATTATAAACAAAATCCTGAGACAGCATCATAGCTTACTAAAGATGTATCAAACATGACTTTCATTCATATTGAGATATCGTAAGTATTAAAGTGATTTGACTTTCCTGAAAAGGATCTTTTCAAGCTAAGCCTGGAGCCAAACGGGATATTGTAAACCTGAGTTTTAAACTACAAACCGAGATTTGAGACTTTCCAGTCCCGATCTTTTTCCATTTATGAACTTCTGTAGTTTTAATTTCTTGCTTGCAGATTAAAAATGTTCTGAACAACTAAACTAAACAACTTCGACTATTTTTAATTTTACACTTAATATGGCTATTTCAGTGACTTGTTCTGACCTATTTTATTGCAAAATAAAATCAGTTAACACTACATCAGTAAAAGATCTGAAAATCATTCAAACTAACCAGAATCTATAAGTTGAAATTCTAAACGCAGAAATAATCCAGATATGGACTGCAGCTCCTCAGAGCACAAGATGATACATGTGAAATCGTTTGAATCTATGGGATGAAGTAAACAATAGTACTTCACTCAGTAAATGAAAGTCATCATCTAAAAATGGACACAAAAACCGGTATGTGACAAAATACATGGGTTAACTATATTTAGGAAAAGACAAAAGACTTTCTCTGACTTCTAAATCCTTGCAATGATATATGATTTAACAAAAAATTATATATTTTTAAATTATTGTAATATCATAAAAATGTGATCGCTGTTTTAATAGTTATTTCAGGAATCAGTATTTTTAAAATCCCAAATCCTGAACTCAGACTGAGTGCTCGCGATTATTCTGCTCTGTCTTAGACGTTAATTCATTCTCAGTGATCTCCATGAATCAAATAAAGTTACTTCTCGTGAAAAACATTCCATAAAAGTTATATATTTGTTATAAAGAATTACTGAATAAAACAGCTATACTTTTATTGGGAATTTAAGATCCAAAACTAACCTTATCTATTGGCGAAAAATAAAAACTAAGATAAGGATAAAGAACTCAGAGAACTTGATAATGCAAAATGGTTTCCCTATAAATAAATTATTAACTCTTGGCCAACCTGAAGGTATTAATAATTTTCATAAAGCACAGCATATGGTGCATGCATATCATCATAAATTTACGCTCTGAAAAATTCACTACGTAACTCATAATGAACAATATTTATCGCTATCTAAAAGTTGAAAATAATTATAAACATAATTAAATATCAAGAAAAAGAAAATGGCAATCTATTACTCTGGGAGGGATCCAAATTGTTTAGGATACTTGGAGTATGAACTCATTAGACCAAGTTTTATTCAAGTAATGTAAAAAGCTCTCTATCCAGAAGCCATAAAAAACATGAAAAAATATTCAAGAAAAATTCTACAGTCATCATTAATATGCATGAAACATTCATGTAATCATGAAACAAAACTGCAGCACTAAGAGCTAGTATTTTCTTCCTAGAAAAAATTATGCCTAAGTTTCTGTAAAGCACATTGAAGAAAATTAAATACAGTTGTAATAATAGTAAAATCATCTAAAAAAAACTATGCTTTATTACCACAATTCAATCAGATAATAATCATATATCAATAGTATAAAAGAACAATAACAACCCAGAAGATGGCCACAGTCAGCGGCTGATATATTCATGTCCCAATAGCTTGCCAGGCTTACAACCCAGAACCATTTTCTCCAATTAAAATAATGTTTTAAAATAGACCTACAATTATGAAACAAAAATCTATACGGTCTTTAATATTAATTGTTATATGTAACACTAAAGAATTATGATGATCTACAGTCACTTACTTCATGACTATACATTTAGTCCTCCAGCAAAATCATAAGCAATAAAACAATATATTTTTCCTAATTCCATGAAGGAAAAACTAAGAATTCTCAAAAGTTGAGAATGGAATCTAACTTCTGTGAAAGTGTGTCATGAAAATATAAAGGATGCAAAGAGGAGGAAGAGAGACAAGGATCTTCCAAAGCAATGCCCTAACTATAACACTCTAGTTGGCCCTCGTGAGGACCATGGTAGAGGTAAGTGCCAATTTGTTAGATCCTAATCTCCCTAGGTTAAACAAGTGTCCCAAAAACCCTAAAAGACCCTGATTTGAGAATGCTTCATTCCTTTGAGCAAATGCACAGAAAAAAGAAGATCCTGATTTAAGTCCTAACCATGTCAGATTTTGTCACCTCAACTTATCCTTTCGATTATAACCACAAATCTATAACCAAAGAGTGGATAAATTAATAGAAGGTACATTGGAAAACGGGTAAGGGTGACTTTGCGCAAGATGGTGCGCACCCAGGAAAACCACAAAGTCTCCCGAATGGCTTGGAGAAATGTTCTGCCGGGATAGCTCGACGGACAGAGCACCCAACCGGCAATCGAGAGACCCGGGTTCGATTCCCGGTCCCGTCAGACTTTTTTCAAGTCCATTCTTCCTTGAGAAGGTACATTAATATGCACATCAATGAATATCATATGAAATGTTACTTAATTATTGTTTTTATTATTTATAAAAACTTATTTTATAATTTCCATTGAAGTAATATATTTAGGATGATGAAATCATGCAACTAATCCCACAGGAGTAACAAGTGTGAAAAATAGCAACATGACTGGGGAGGTATTCTAACCACTGAACTACCATGCCGCCCCAGTCATATTGCTATTTTTCACACTTGTTACTCCTGTAATATATTTAGATTTCAATCAAGCTAATTATTGCAGATTTTTTATTTTATATCTTTTTAATGAATTAAGTTTTCCAACAAAATTGTACTACATAAATATTTTCCAATTCAATTGTTTTACAAATTTGCTATGAGCACATTTTTTCAAGATTTTATCTACAGTCAAGTTAAATGTAAGGTTACAACAAAATTAATATCACATTTTCCCATTTACCAAAATATTAAACATATTATTTCAACTTTTTTTGCTGAGACTAAGGAGGTAGCATTCACTCAATGGTTCATCTGACCTTTAATTCTATAGATTAAGAAAAAAACAAACAATAACTTATATTCTCGATAATAACCCATGCCATTGCATCTACATCAATACCCTACAAGCCACCTTTCGGCGTGTGGCAGGGGGTGTAAACATCGGGCATCCTTGAACTTTTGAGAGTATAGCTCTCTAATTAAAACAGGAAATGATAAAAAATCACTATAAATGATTTTGGCGATATATAAAGGGAAATGTTCCATAGATCTAGTTACCTAGAATAATATGTCACATTAGCATTTGCAGATATGGATTTAAATCACTCAGGCCTAACAAAATTTTTTATATGATGCTAAAAATAAATTATAAATAACAAACAATAAGGAAAATATCAAATGCAAATATTATATCTTTACAACATAAATCCTAACAACAATTTTAAAGAGCAGATAATCAGCATTTAAAAACAAATTCCTATGTGGTTACTAAACAGTTAGCTCACTAGGTTCATGATGTGAGTCACTGAATTCCTGAATTATGAACAAGCTCCAATGGATAATGAGGATAGTGTTCAAAGCTAATACAAAGTGACCTATAAGTCTATAATACTGATTGAAATGAACACTACCAATGGAAATATCAAACTTAATGACAAACAAAATGCTTTGAGATGAGTTTATTAAGCATCAATGAAAGTGAAAAAGTGTGATACAAATGGGAATGAAATGTATTTCTGCAAGCTCATATTCCGCCACCATGATTGCAATCTGAGCTGGCCCTTTAACATAATTTGGTTCTTCTATTGTACCACTACATGATACAGCAATGACTAGCAAAGAGATAATCTAACTTTGTATTCTAGTTGCAATGAACTTTTTCACTCTTATTCATCCTTACTTCATTCAGTATTTACACTTACATCATGGTTCCTCACAGATTAAACATCCATTTAAAGTATATAAATTTCCCACATTTTTAGAAGTATAATTTCATTCCAAAATTTTCATAGCTCCTTATTTGTAGAAGAATTAAAAATTGAGACAAATTTTTATAGGGGAACATCAACACATTAAAAGAGTATAGCAAATCCTCTCATCGGATCCTCATAAGTTTAATTTAACTGACTGCAATTTTATTCAAATTGATTCAACACTAGACAATGTACACACTACAAAAAGAAATATGGATGTAGTTTTCCAATAAAATTACACTTACATTACTTCTTAATTATTACAGCACAAAATACAGCTAAAATTAATAATATTTTAACATCCATTGACACCAATATGCTCCAATGAACATAAGGACTTTAAACTTTAGAAGGTGAAAGTGATTATTTGATCATTTAAAGATATAAATTGAACAATTCCAAGATGACAGACAAATCTAAAATATTTACGTCTAAACCTAACATAATGAATGCAGAGCAAACTTATCAGAATTATTTAAAGAAAATTTCCCAAAAGGACAAGAGATTACAGTGCAACTCCATTGACCTGGTAAATGTCATATATTGGTAGCACAAATACTAAGAAACTTCAAAAAAAAATTTAATATGATGAATGCAAATTCTATTTCACTAAACAGTTATATATCTCCATCAACTTTCCAAAGAAAGAAATCCTGAAATTATGAACTATGAAAATAGCAGATACAATAAACATCATTGCCATAATGACAGGACACTAAAAAATAGAATTTTCAATCATTTTCAAGACATTATTTTGCATAATTCATTTCCAATATTGAGAATAATTTACCTTGATTAAATGATTGAATAAATGTTTAAACCCACAATTAAAAGATAAGTAATTTGATAGATTGAGAGAGTGATATAGATTGAGTAAATTCAGGAACTATTTTTACCTTCGCTTTTATCGATTCTTCTCTTCCTTGAGTAATATTTTTAGAGAGGGAGAGAAAATTACACAAAAGTACTTTTGCCTATTCTAGAAACCACCGATTTCCCAAAGAAACCACTAAATTCATACTGCAAAAATTAAGTAGAACTTGACCTAACCATCTTGACCTCGTCATTAAAAGCCATAAATTGCAATCATCAAAGTTCTGTTATACTGAAATTAAATAATGCAAAAATATAGTAGATTTTTACACTTATGATGTGCAAGCTGGTCATCTTATAGACTCTGGGCCATATTAAAATAGTATTTTTCCATGATTATTGTCCTTAAAATTTCAACGGGAAAGAGACCGGTTTCATTAAAAAAAAATTCTGACTTACCTCGGCAAAGAATTCATCCATGAACCCCTCCCGCCCATCGACATTGACAGCCACATCGTCTGGACCAACATCATCATCGTCACTTTGCGCCTGGAAATTGACATCAAATTAAGATGATATTCACTTGATATAGCTAATTAAATATGTTACAATTATCCTTTTGGGTAGCGTAATTTTTAGGGTTGAATCGTGATCCAAACATCAACCTTTAAGAGCTCTTCCAGAAGTTACTGAAAAAACACCGAAAGTTGAATTACCGACAATAATAGATAGGATATAAAATTATCCAACAAACAGCAGATCGAAAGTTATCAAATAATCCTTGCAAAACTATATGATAATCATCTACACTCTTTAATTAATTTTGATTGAAAAATAATGATATGACTTGAATTTACAGAATATCGTCTGCATATCAAATAACGTTCGCTTGACAGAAAATTAAAATTTTTCACAAAAGGACAGATATAAAGAACCTGCAATTGGTCGCAATAATCCTTAGATTCCAAGAGAGTATCTCATGTGAAATAAAGCAGCAAAAGGCTTTCAATAACCTAATTTCCGCCAAAAGTCGTCCCTGAAGAGATCTCTATTTTCCAATTCACTAAAAGTAGTAGGGAACATATACTAGATACATTTTTACTCGAAACCTGCAATAAAATTACCCTATCTGAATATGATTTTGAAAAGCTGGCGAATTTAAAATAGTAATTCCTTTACTAATTACTTAAAGATTAGCAAGTTGAATTTTCCACCATGAACAAAGGGGTATAACACGAAGGGGTTAGACCGCGACGGTATAACGAACTCCAGGGCCAAAATGTACTCACCGCTTTCAAAGCTGCTAATCTATCCTTCGTCATCTTTTAGTTTTCCAGTTCACGAAACGGCAAATCGTTTTGACTTACATAAAAATCCCATTCACTAATTTTGTCATAGACGACACGAAAACTAATGAAACAGACTACGATCGTAAAAATCGATACGTATACGATATCGCTGCTCCTGCAGTACTGAGTCGGTCTTATAGCATGACGTCACAGTGTCGTAAAATTTTCTTTATTGTTTTCAAATTCTTAAATTGACAAAGAATATTTTAAATTAAATTATAAAATAAACATCTTCTTTAATGCAATTATTCTGCACTATATATGAGTTTTACGAGTTTAAATTTTGATTTTTGAAGGAAAGGCTATGTCTTGGAATTCGTTACTTCCGTCTCTTCGAGTTTGAACGCCATTCCGAAGCTCTACTACGGACCGGTAAGGAAGATTAAATCTGAGAAAAGCTCATTCATCTGTCATAGTTATTAAACTTTCATCTCACTATTTGCTCTTTAATTTACATAGTCCTCTTTCTGACATTCTTAATCGATATTTAGCATTTAATCATGTCCAAAGAAACCTAAATGCCGGTATATAGCTTCGATATTCCTTTGTAACCTGAAAAGGCGCCATTTCCGTTCGTTCTAGAAAAATCTTACAACTGTCTTGAGACTGAGCGTTATTCGTATTATCTGTAACAGCATAATTATAGCACTGTTCATCTTATTACGTAAGGTACAATATACTTGCGTTAATCAGCAAGTCCACGTAAAGGGTAACATTTGCTCGTCTTGATGTAGGTCATAGTTTTGTAGTCTCGATATGTGACAAATCCAATTTCCTATCTGTATAACTGAGCTTAGAACTAAGGATGACTTATTATTTCACGCAAGATTTTCCTTTTATTCTATGAAATTTTTTACAGATATAAAACATCATGGCTGCGGAACAAGATATACCAACTTTCAAGTGTGTTCTTGTGGGAGATGGTGGTACTGGAAAAACAACTTTCGTGAAAAGACATAAAACGGGAGAATTCGAAAAGAAGTATGTTGCTACATTAGGTGTGGAAGTTCATCCTTTAGTATTCCACACTAACAGAGGAGCGATCAGGTTCAATGTGTGGGATACAGCCGGTCAAGAGAAATTCGGAGGCCTTAGAGACGGATATTATATCCAGGTTTGCATTCCTTCCGGCAAGAATCGAAGATTTTTTTCATTAAACTTCTTTACCACAATATTGATTCGATTTTCAGGGTCAATGTGCCATCATCATGTTTGATGTAACGTCAAGAGTGACGTACAAGAACGTTCCAAATTGGCATCGGGATCTTGTTCGCGTGTGTGAAAACATACCGATCGTTCTCTGTGGAAATAAAGTTGACATAAAGGATAGAAAAGTCAAAGCCAAAACCATTGTATTCCACCGAAAGAAGAATTTGCAGGTACGGAGGGTTATCTTCATCTCTCTTAGTTTAGTATTATGATGAATGATTTTTCGGAATTATCTTGAAGATAATTGTCCCTCTAATCTGAACTTAGCATAGATTGAGTTTATAATACTTTGCCTACCTCTCTAATGTATGAATGTTTTTTTTAGTACTATGACATTAGTGCCAAGAGTAACTACAACTTTGAAAAGCCCTTCCTCTGGCTCGCAAGGAAACTCATTGGTGATCCTAATTTGGAGTTCGTGGCTATGCCAGCCCTTCTTCCACCCGAGGTTCAGATGGATCCTCAATGGCAACAACAAATCGAGAAAGACCTCCGGGTAAGCATTGTTGTTCGATGCAAATAATGGTATGCGATGTAATTTTGTTTTGGATTTATTACGTGAAACAAATTTATTCAAATTTAGGAGGCCCAAGAGACTGCACTGCCAGAGGATGACGAAGACTTGTAGGATGTACATGGAATTTAACAGCTGTGTTTCCACTGCGAATTTGTTACCTTACACGCAAAATTATTGTTGATTGCCGAGTGTTAAGCATTACTTTCCATTTGAATTAATGGCTTGCATTGGATAACATGGTCACTCTAGGGAATGATATTTATTGGAAGAGAATATGAGAATGGAAATAGCATGAGTGCGTTTTGATTCACCTGTTGTGTGCAGTGTATGAATGGTTTGATCTAATACATGTGTGCATGACTGAAGAAGCCATTTCCTATTTTTATATGCGGTGAATCGAGTTTCTTTTCAAAACCTGGTAACTTGTTTACTGAAAATATTGAGGCAGATCATTACTACAGCAAAGACTAATTTGGTGTAGCTACAGATGTTAGTTTATGTAATTTCACATGCTCACCCAGTAAGTTAGCATACCTGAAAGGCTCATGTAATGAGAAGTGTAACTTTGTAAATGAAAGGGGGCTTTTGGGATCATGAGTTGAATGCCTTTTTTTTTTTCTCTTCCCATACACCTCATTTCATCTTTTTACTGTTTTTTCCATGCTGTGCAAAGGCTTATGTTCACTGTAAGACACTGTATTTTTAGCATTTTCGGAGTACTGAAATGTGCAGTGTTCCACCAAATTAAGTTGTGTAATGAAAAGTGCTAAGTTATGCTTGGATGTGATTTTTCATTACTATAACTTTTCACCAAGCTATTGCTGAATTTAGTCTTGCCCATAAACTTCAAAGCTGTATGAGTTTATGAGTATGTATACATTGTTTCTTGAATTTGGGAATAAAATCTAAATTACTTTTTAACTTTTGTATTGATTTGCAAAATGTGAAATCATGTAACTGTATCAGAATCTCATTACAAAGAAATATAATGATTTGCAATCAATTAATGATGATTTCAATTTTACTCGTATGTTGGAATTGCCATTGTGACTCCTCTGGAATGTAGTTGTTCTCCATTTTCCTGGGGAGATTGAAAATGAAGTTCTCTGCATACAAACAGGATCTAATCCTCCTTTCGTTCGGATCTATCTGCCAAATGTGGTATACATGTCTTTGAGACTTAAGTCTGATTTAAAGGAAGTGAACTAATCGTAAATTTTTCGTAAGCAGCACTTGAACCAGTAATGTGACAATTAAACTTGGCAAAAATTAATAGTTGTATGAGTAGCCCATCTATTGCATAGTTAATTACAAGGATTCTGGGCTGAAGTATGTTTGCGCACCCAATTGCAATATGCCATGATAACAAAGTCAAACATGATCAGCATACTCAGATGATTGGTCAAAGTGTAATGCTAAGGCATATGGTAGACTTTCATATAAAGTAGTAACTTGCGCATAAAATTCTGGAAAAGATATTTTTACAAAAAATTGATGAGTCCAATAGTTTTGAATAAATTTAAACAAAGTTAAAATTCCATTTAACATACTTGGATGTACAACATTTTGTCTAACTCGGTTACAAACCATGTTTTGATACAATTCCACATGGTGAATTTTATTTTGACCTATTATGGAGTTACAAAAAGTCAAAGCTTCATCTATGAATTTTATTTCAGTCTTAGTCAGATTCATGTGATATGTAATAAAACTTCATTTCTGAACATCTTTCTATTACTCTTCTCGATAACCTGTCATTTCTCAGAGTATTTATAATGCAGGTTACTTCATTCAACATTTTATGCTTTTCCCTTCTAAATTTTCATCACTTGGGTTGTGTACAAATAGATTTTTTAGATGCCAACCTTAAGGGTTTATACTTCGCACACTACATTGAGTGTTTATATTTGGATGGCATGATATTAGATATCAAAGATTAATCTCTGTGTAGTGGCATTCTTTATCCATCTGAAACTGCCTACCAATCAATAATTAAAGCTACCAAATTAGCCCTTAAGATGACAGGGTGCACTTATTTTCCTACTTTTTAAGGCTATCAGTTATTTGCAGAAGGGATCTCTTAATCCCATGGCAAGCTCTTCTCCTGCACTAATTCTCTATTTATTAGAGAGGACACTGTCCACCCTCTACCAGTCAGATACTCTTCCATCACTTAAAGAAATCCTATAAAACCTAGTACATTCATAATAACAGTAATATATAATTAAAGATGTTTTCATTGGAAAGCATGATCTCAGTTTATCTAGATGAAATCCAAACATGTGAGAGGAAATGAGATTGGCAACTAGTGAGAATGGAAAGTTATTTCTCTTGCTGCAAACATTTTCAATTTAATGCCCACATATTCTGCTCAATAGTATTCTTGGATCTATGGAAGCAAGAATCCACCTGTGAAATCACCATTATAATAACATGCCAATGTGTATTATTTTTTTGCATGAAGAACTTCCATTAGGCCCCTTTCTCTGCTTCTTTGACTCGTGCAATAAGTAATTGTTAATTAATGAAGCTGGTGATTTGACGTAACAAAATTTCTTGCTGATGCACTGTTCACCCTCCAAAAATTAAGTTATTTTTTAAAATTAAGCTACCTCAAACTGGGTTCCTGGTTGTTATGTATCCATAGATTCCATCCTGGCTGACCCAGAAGACTTAATTCGATACTCAATGGACAACTTTTAATACTTGTAAAGATGGTAGAGGAAAGGAGTCCCCTAAAAGTTAGTATAAGCCACCTACTCTCCTCTCCCTATACAATTGAAAGCCAGTCTAAGGCAGCATTGTCTGTATCACAACTAGTTTTTACAGTAGAGGCTTCCTGAAACTGAAATATAACACTCATTCCTCGAGTTAATGAAAATGGAGATCTTTATATAGAATTTTGAGGGAAAATTTCTTTAAAGTGCAAAAGGTATTTGGTTAATTATGAACTCAAAAGCACCAGGAAATATGGAATACAATTCATACAAAAATTAATTTTAAATATTTTTAGTTAAACACTAGCCTTTTTGGCTTAGCTCTATTCCCATTATTTTACATGGAAAGAAACTAAGAATCACTTAAATATGACAGAAACATGACCAGTTTCTGCATAAATCATTAGGTGAGAGAACCCATCCAGGTGTATTTGGTCATGAAGACTTCATTCACTTTGACAATACTTATCTTGAAGACGATCATAAAAATACTGGTCACCTGCAAATTGAGAAATTATGAGAAAAATTATTCTTATCTGGTGATACCAAAATCCAAAAAATGGATTCTACTATTTCTTGAGAGTTGGAAAATGCAATTTTTTTAAAAGGGGGCTGTTTCAGTTCCCATTGAATATGAAACAATACTCTAAATTAACATACTGCACACATGCAATTTCATAGCTGCCCAGCAATACCACCAGCAGACTGTCAAATGTTCCATTTGGATACCTCTCAATGCAACAGTTTACCTATCAACTGTATTTACTCGTGTATCCTGTGCACCCCCATTTTCGGGCAGGCTCATGAGGAAAAAAATTATTTTTATCAAAAAATCAACTTTTTGCCCTTGAGCCTGCATCATTTTGTCATAACATGAATGCACATTCTTTAATAGAAATTCTGTGCCTAAGTTAAGTTTGATGAACGTCTTCCTCATGAATTTATTGGGTTACATATAAATATCGTCGCGATGCACAGCTTATTTTATTGTGCATCTTTTTCTCCTAACATCACACAGTAATCACAGTTACATATACAAAAACACATCATCCAGCTATAAAAATGGCATTTGTTCAAAATGACAAATAATTGCAGCAAAAATGGTGCATGGCTTAAATGAAAATCTGGAGGATTCGTGTAAGCCGCGCACCCCCATTTTTTCACCGGCATTTCCGGAAAAAAGATAGGCAAACAGTAAAAGGCTTACACGAGTAAATACGGTATCTCTGATTTATGAAAGTAATGGGAGACAAATAAAATAATCACAAGTATGGCATAGTCATCCTTCTGAATACCCTATAATTACAGAAGATGAGATTTTTAAAATAACAATTGTTATTCATAACATATAATTTCAAGAAAGAAATGTTGGTAAAAACATAAATATAACATAAAAGGATTGGAACTTCATACTTGTGTAGACAACTCTATGTGCAAATTTGTTTATACATGTAGAATTTGTGTAGCTTTTAAAAAGTAGATTGGAAATACTGAAACAAAATACAAAAATATAAGTAAAATGAGTTTTCTTTGACTAAGTTTCAACATGCAGGTAGAATTGCGGCCCTAAATTTTTGGGAAAAAGTGTATACACTAATAAAAAGTAGTTCCAATAATATCACCACCCTTCACCTTGCATTACAACAGTAGTTTTGAAAAGGGATCCACATGGAAACCCTATTGTTGCCTTCACTTGGTCAATAGGTCTTGGAAGGCAAAAAGATTGTCAGCAAGGTTCTCAGTTTCTCTATACTAGAGAATATTCCTTGATTTTATAGTTTTTGAGGTATACTATTTTTTTCATTTAGATTACTTCAATTTTACTTTCTACCACTTAAATTTCATCAAGTCAAACTTATGGTAACTTGCAAATCATTAACAATTACTGAGTATTTTAAAAAGTTTTGTTTGCATTCAGGACTAAGACCTACTCCATCACTTCACCTAAAAGATTTAATTTTTGAGATTAAGATTTCCCATAGTCATATTTAGCAGTATATATTCTCCATCCCCATATAAATGCTTACCAAAATTTTAATCCTTAAGAAAGATGAAGATGTATACACACTTCTTCTTCTCTTGTTATTTTGAGTGCTTCAAGGATTTCATTAGATGAAGACTAAGACAGCAGGAGCATATGCAATATCACCCAGAGGGAGGCAATAGAACTGGCCTTCTCTGCTGAATAGACTGAAGAATGACTTAGCACAGATATGAATAATATTTAATAGTGACTTATATCTTTAGAAATAAAAAAATCTTTCTTGTTTTCCAGAGCACAAAGGATATAATTATCTTTCTCAAAGAGTAAAAGGAACCATAAAGACCTCATAAAATTTGCAGGCAGAATTGTAAAAATTCTGCAGATGAAGGCTGAGATGCAGTCACTGATGGAAATAGCTAAGTTTGATTGCTTCTAGCAAAAACTGGTGGAACTTGAGATTAAAATATTTCAAAAAGAAATAAGGATATATTATTATGCTGTCCACATGTTATTTATTCAAAATATCATGGTTTTGGTACTGGGTCACACCATCAAGTACCCAGAGTCAAGTTACAGCTTATATACTAAAAGGAGGAGGGTGGGGAAGAAAAAGTTACTAAGGAAAACAATGAACATACTGGGTGATTAAGTGGAGAGGAAAGAGGTAATAAAAGGAAAAGGCAAGTTAACAGTTTAAGATTCTCAGGAAAAAAGAATTCAAGGTAAGAAGAATGGGAATGGAGTATCTGGAATTTTTCTAGCTTATCAGACTTACACATTTTTGGACATGAATGGAGGATTACGGGTGAGAATCCAAATGGTGGTTTTTAACTAACAAATGCTCATCAAAGTGTGATTTTTGAGGGATGTTATTTAGGAAAGCTCTATAATTAATTAAACTCGATTAATTTTATCTTGTAGAAATGTTTCTGCAGCTCTGGCCAATATAAATACATTCACAGGCACTAAACCTGATCATATATATCCTTGTCTCCAACAGTGGGTCAAGTTTATCTTTACATTAGTGAAGGAGCGGGATCTTACTGTACTTACCTTTTCCCTTAAGCTCCTTCCCCTCCCCTTAATTACCCTGAATGAATGCATATTGTTTTCCTTACTCCATAACTCTTCCCTTCCTTTTTTTAGTATATAAGCTCTTCACTTGAAGTTTCTACATTTGACGATGGTATAACTCAACTCTGAAATCATGGTCATTTAAATAAATAACCTAAGGAGAATATACACACATTTCTAAGTAAATGTCTTGGGTTAAAATTCGTTTTAAAAAGTGTGCACTATGCAAGGCTAATCAGAAGAAAGAGAGACAATTTCATTTTCCATAGCGAAGAAGCTGGAAACATTTATCCTGTTTAGCTACAGGAGGCAGAAGAAAACCATCATAGATGTGTTATACCACTTCCAAAAAAGAATGTAAAAAAAATCAAAATTATGGGCAAAGATAAAACCCCGAAACAATTCTGACTGACGTGAATGCAGTGTCTCAGCAAAACAAGTTTATTATTATTGTAAGGCACAATTTTGCTGTGCTATACAACATTTACCACTGTAACTGTTATATTTGCATGAGATTTTAGAGATAGGCAATCCTTAATTTGAGATCCAGGGCAGTAATTTGACACAGATCTCAGAAAGAAAAATGAATAAAATGTTTCCATTTGTTGCATGTAAAGGTGATTAAATTTGGTTATAAAGTCATTCAGGACAACAGAGTTAAACTTTTTTCTGATTATTTCATCAATTGGATGTGGGTTGCATACCATCAAGAGAAAACATTTTGTAAGTATTACTAGCTTTTTATCTCAACACAACATTCTAAATAAACAGTGTTCTAACTTTCAGACTATGCTTTATATGCTGTCATAATATCAATAAACCAAAGAAATTCTAGCTTTTTCCTTGCAAAAACTATGTAAAAAATAAAGTTATCTGCAAACATTGATGAGCTGTACAAATGGTGCAACTACACAAAGCCCTCAAAAATTCACACCATCTACACAGTTTAAATGAAAAACATCACCAGCTCATCAAACTAAGTTTGAATTTTCTTGACAAATGTCGGCATTATTCTGGACATACAATGATGCATACAACTGCATTGCACTTTTGGTATGGACAGGAAGAGGCCTCATAGGAATATTGTTCCTGTTACTGGGCTTCACTTCTTCTTGGGCTGGCCCTGAAGAATGAAGCTCTAACAGATTGAGAAATAACTCCTGATGGTCTGACTCTTTTTGGTATTCTTGCACCATTATTGCTTGTTAATAATATTACTTTATCATTTATAGACTCATGAATGGGAAAAGCTCAAGTTATCGAAACACAAAACACTATTTTTCAATAATTTTTACAGGCAGCATACTAAAAATACTGTTTATGATGACTGCAGTAGCTACTCATAAGGTTAAGTTCTCAAAAATTCTGAAGATATTTCTACCATCAAATGAGACTAAAAAATGCCAATATAAGTAATTAATTGTTCTAAGAAAGTGTCCATCACTCCTCCAAATACTTGTTTGAGAAGACAAGCAAAGCACCAATATCATAATATCATATTATGTAATGAAAAATGTCTTGTATAACAAATATTTCTACAAGAACTCTTAGGTTATATGTACTACTTTTTAGATGAATCCACACAATTTGTACTTAGCCCACAGATACCAACTAATCAAGTAGTGAAAAGTTAGAAATTTTACAAAAAAAAACACAAAACACATTTAAGCCATGTGTGAATCACATCAAAGATTACTTGTTAACATTCAAGTCCTTGGGCAGGAATCAAGTGATGACAAAACAGGGATGCTGCTTTGTTTTTACAATCACATACCATTCAAACCCAACTAAGACAGGTAGACGAACTCTCAGATAAACAGCAGCATTTTTTTAAACTCAGTATGGATTCAGCAACATTTAACTTCCTCACTTTTGTAATGCTGGATAAACCTCAGGTACTTTACCATGAATAAATTAGAGGGAAAGTTAAACCATGTAACAATTCCCATGCTGGGAATTGTTTTACTTTGGAGATATATTATAAATATTGGTTTTCCATCAAATTTGTGAAACAAAAGAAAAGATTTTAATGAGATAAACTTCTGTGAACAAGGTATATTCAAATATGTTTGTAAAACATGGTTAAATCAAGTTCCTATGTGATTTACTTAATAGATTACCAAAAGGAAATTCAATACCTGACCATTTTAATTTATTCTTGCTAACATCATGAGAAATTGTTGAATATAACGAGGTTTTGAACAACAAACGAGATTACTTTTACTAATCCACAATACATAATTCGTTGGCAACTAGATTCGGCTATTGATAGCGATCCTCAAGCCAATGAATAGGGAAGGAAGGAGGCTTTTATTGGCAAAAGGAAAGAAGGGGTGGAAGGGGAACAGCAGTTGAAAGGTGGAGGGGTTGCAACAAAGTAAGAAGTAAACTGTTAACGAGTGTTGAATTGGGTGGAAGGGGCAGCAAGGAAGACAGGATGAGATTGGAAGATATGTTCATTTACAACAGTAGTCAGAATTTTTTTGGTGGAGAAGAATTTCCATTTGTTCGAGTAAAGTTAGTCTATGGCTCTTATGTTCTATGTGAACAATTTGATAGTGAATTATTCCAAATTTTCACCTAAATACACCATAAAGAACTCTGTGATAAACTGAACCTCTTGTCGCCACCCCCAATGGAAAATTAGTGTCTTTTTATGTGGTTAACCTTTTTACGAGTGTGCCAACAGACAAAACTGTGAAGTTAACAGAAGTTCTATTGCTATCTGCCAATTTGGACTCTTTACTAGTCAGTGATTTAATTCCCTTTTTACGTGCTTGTACCAACTATAATTATTTCCTCTTCGATCGTAAATTTTACAAGCAAGGTTCTGGTTTGGCCATGGGATCTCCTATTTCACCCCTGCTGGCTGAATTTTTTTTTGACAGTGTTGAAGTTAAATTATTTAATTCCCCTTTTTTTACTCGTTGTAAATTTGTTTTTTCATGGTTGAGATATGTAGATGATATATTTTGTATTTGGACTGGTACCACCCGCCAGCATAATTTGTTCCTTAACGACCTTAACTCCCTACATCCCTGCCTTAAATTTACCCATGAACTTGTAACCAATCACACCCTAAATTTCCTGGACTAGTCTATTTCCCTATCCAACAACTCTTTCCACTTTTCCATCTATAGAAAACCCACCTATAGTGATCATATAATCCCTGCTTCCTCAAATCACCACCCTTCTCAAAAACTTGCCACTTTCCACTCCCTCCTTAACAGACTCCTAAAACTCCCGCTCTCCCCAGATAATGTTCACAGAGAATTAGAAATTATTCACTTCATTGCTATAAAGAACAGTTACCCCTCACACATTATAGACCATATACTTGTAAAAAAAGGAAGCTTGCTATCCAGTCTGTTTCTCCACCAGTTCTTCCTCCAATCCTGTCACTTGGAGACCTATTCCTTTTCTTGGTAATTAAGAGCTCAAATCTTCAGACTATAATTTAAAGATAAAATACAAGCAGCTTTCTACAATTCATACACCCTCAAATTACTCCTCTGCAAGCTCAAAGATAGCATTCCCCCTTTAAAGAAGTCCGGTGTGTACAAATTAAGTTGCTCTAATTTCATTGCCAAGCAATCTACATCGGTCAATCCAGGAGAACTTTTGAAATCCATATCAAAGAACATAAGTCTCCATTTAATTTCAGTTCCTTTAATTCACACTTTGCCAAACACCTCATCCTTGCTAATTATTCATCTAATTTTCCCCCCACATACTTCACATAGAACATAAGAGCCATAGACTAACTTTACTCGAACAAATGGAAATCCTTTTCCACCAAAAACATTCTAACAACTGTTGTAAATTAACATAACTTTCAATCTCATCATGTCCTCTTGTTGACTTGTCATTAAAGGGAAAGTTGAGCTACCATCTTTCCTTACCATCCGTTTATGAACCAAGAAACCCAGAGTAAGACCAAGAAAATGGTCAATTTTATAATTAGATTAAAAGGAACCAGATGGAATCTCTCTAGGGAAGGAGTTCTTAACAAAGAGTAACCCCAAAAGGAATGGAAAACTATCACAGAGGATACCAAGAAGAGTGGTCAAAAATAGAATCTTATGCAGCTGAAATAATTTTCATCAATTCCAGACAATTTTAGTCAAGTAATCAAGTATTGTACCAGATAATTCCATTATTTAAATAATCTTGTTCTCAACCTTGGAAATGTCACCTAGAGAAAATGAAGAGGGAAATGTGCTTTTGCTTCATTCATCAAATGAATTTGATTTCTGATACTATTTTTACATTAAACTATATGACTGTAGGCAATACACAAGCCAGGGGTGACCTGATAGTTACACATGTGGCCTGGTTTATGTGACTGAATGTTAATTGTGGCCTTAGGATAGAAAAAGGTCCACCACCCCTGCTCTAACCCTTTACACAATAACAAACATATCTCTTCCCAAAATACTACATTCTCATCGCTACCTGAGCAAGGTACAATACATAGGAAACCAAATGAACACGTTCACTGCAGATACCATAATTTCCAATGTATTTATCAGTCCAACAGTGGAGTGAACTGCAGTGAACGTGTGAAGGAAGTTGAAAATACTGAAAATTTGTTCAGCAAAGTTGAATTTAGAATTGGCAAATCTTCAGGTAAGGAAAATGTCTTGAAAACTAAGCTTACCATGTGCACTAACAGCAAGGATGAAGGGGAACCAAATGGACAGAACTACTGCATTTAGCTTTCTACCCACAAAGAAACCTCTCCTTAACACAAATGTTCTGTGCAGACAGAAACCTTAAGCTTTTGATTTTACCATCAATGACATAAGAATGATATTCTTTTCTAATGAAGTTTCAACAACCACAGCACTAAGTATTTGAACCCATAATTGCCAATAGAGCAATTTTGTCACCAGCTATTTGAATAGAATTTCATCTACATATTCCTAATGTATAAAATGACTTGTTTTAAAATCAAAATGGCATTGATTTTTGTTGACATAAGACTTGAAATTCATATTATATGTTCATTCTGTTTAACCACGTGATATTCTGTATATAGAAATATATTAAAGCCATATTTTTCAACAACTTTTTAGCGACTATATCAGATATAAAATTGGCATTTATAATGGAACCAACTTTTCTGTCGAAATGAAATAAACCTTATGGAATGATATCAAGTGGAGCCGCATTTGCAGATATGCTGAAAAATTATCAACTCATAACTCAATTATTTTCTGTTAATATACGAATTAACCAATGTCTCATACTTGAAAGGAACATCAGAGAAAATTATCTTAAAAGTTACTATTCATAATCATCATTAATGAGTAAAATATTTCCAAAACAATAGTACATTAAACGATCGAGTATTTCTATGCAATGAAAAGCATATTAATACTGCGAAAATGCTTTTCAGATGTGTAGAAATATTATTGAAAACTTAAGTACAATACATAGTCCGGAGCAAATCCATATATTCCAACAGATGTCTTAATAATATTAAATTTGAGTAGCGGCAAAGAAATAAATTATAATAAATTTGCTCCCCACAGTAAACTAATCTCTACTTTATATTCTCTCCATTATTTAAGTATATACGTGCTCAAACAGTAAATTGGGTTCGAAAACGTTAGTGTATACATCGAGTTTATACCATCGACCAAACAAATTTAACGCGAAAGATTTGTGAAAATGAAATTACAAGCGAAGAATTAGAGTTGAAATTTTTTATTTATAATTTTACAATAAAGAAAATCATTGTTCCTTGTTTTCACGCAACCTTCTGACTGCAGATCTTACAGATGCAGCAGCTGTTGTTGTATACACCCAGGCACCGCCAGCAACCACACGCTTACACCGCTTACAAGACCAGATGCCAACACACGATCTTTTCATAGCATCCTAGAAATGTTAGAAGCAATAAAGAAGAACAGTTAATTAACTGTCAGCCATAAGCACTACCTTCCACTACCTACAAACCAATTTCTATGACGACAGAACTTATCTTCCACATATGATTAGGATGAAAATACACAATTTAACATCTAAAATCATATTTTAAATAGGAGAGAGACCATGCGCTTTTCGACGCAACAATAGAAATAAAACATATCTACTTACCTTGCCACAAAATGTACACGTGTATTTCGCGTGCTGAGTTATTTCCATCTTCTTCACAGTTTTACGGAGTGAGGCACCATATCTGGTACCATATTTTCCTACAATTCCAACCTTCTTTGTACGCTTTGCCTGAAAAAGTAACGATGTCCTCAAAATAAATATGTTTAGACAGAACAAAAGGAATTTTTCCGTAATAAAAAGTAACTACCGTTTTAGAGTTCGGAATATGATTAAACTAGCCATAATCAACGTAATATTTAACTAGAGTAGAAAAGTTTTTCATAACTTACCATATTGGATAAATTCTACCTTCCAAACAGTAATATTCTAAACCACTCCGTGGACCCCAACGTGCTACACCGGAAGATCTCCGAAAGAGGAATCTAGACATCGTTAATCAAAATAAAACCTAAATTTATAATATTATATTCCAATATATTTTCCATCGCAAATAATTCTATTAAATATTTAAAATATATTCAAGATGCTAATATTGATTATATATGTTAAATTTATCGTAACTAATATGACAGGAGCCGGAAGTTCTATTATGCCATAACATATTGTGGGGGTTGTGGGGATTGTGGGTACAGACAATTCCGATATTGTGGTCTGAGGTAGTTCAAATCCTGTAAATTAGAACTTTTTCTGTTCGACAATTATTTCTTACGTAAATATATTTTGCCTTCGTTGCTGAAGATCAGTAGAAGCTTAAATAATTATCGTAAGTGATGTTCGATAAGAGGGCTGTCAAAAATTTCCTGTTTTAACCGTTCTTCATGGCCAAGTAATTTGAAGGACACTACTACTACCACTCATTCTATTATACGAGTTCTTCCGTGTGTAGGAGAAAGAGATATCTCTGTCATTTAACTTAAAATCATGAGAGTTGAATAATTGATATAATAAATCTCCTGTCACACGCCACTAGCAGCTTCCAGGGTTGGCATGTGAATGTAAAAACAACATTGTTACTTATCTTTGTGCAGTAAGTTGTATGTTTGTAAGTAGGAATAGGAACTTCCAAGCAAATTAATTTTTCCCGTCGATTCAAATACTAACTTTAAAATGATTATTTCAGAAAACCATGATTTCACGTAACTCGTCTACTGATGAGCGACTCAGATCCTAACATTCATTACTAAACATTGTCCGTAATTATGAACAACTTAATACGAAAGATGAGTTTCTAGCGGAGTGCTCAACTATGGCAATGATATATAATGCATTGAAATTTGAAGCTTTGTCAATAAAATTGCCTCAGAAGAATCATTGTGATGTTTTAAGTAATGCTGTAACAATGAAGGATACTATCGACTAGCATATTGTTCATGCTCCAACGATGCAGCTGAAGGTTTTCTATGTCCATTAAATACTGAAGAAACCCGAAGAAAATACCCGGAAGTTTCGGGTACATGCTCTAGACCTTCATTTTACTTTAGACACAAAAACTTGACGTGCAAAATTCGATCCTGTCGTCCGGCTAGTAAATCGTTTACTGCGGATAATGGAAACGTCTGGAATTACGTCTTGGTAATTATCTTTCTAAGACGGAAAAAGCAAAATCCACTCAAATTTAAGGTAAAGATGGTATTCATTATTATTTAGAATTTTTAAATCACGAACTACTCGACCGAAAAAAAAGCAGCGAATCTTTCAGGGCGAAGTTTTTCGAAACTTCGTTAACATTGATTAACTCTTGTTCTAATTACTTTAGAGAGTTAAGAGAAAAGAAGTAAAATTATTCAGTTTCATTCGATATTTTGTTTTTCGCTCCGTTAAGCTACTACTTTTCTTGAGTGTACCAAAATTCTTTTTTCATTTACCAAAACATCACCAGCGAAAATGTTTTACACAGTATGTAACGATTTCTGAGTGAAAAGAACATTAAAAAAAAATATTTTCGTGATAGTAGGGATAGATAATATTAGCCATGTCGAAGAAGGTGTTTCATGCTCTCCGTTTCATTTTTGGTCAACAATTGTATGTATTACGCAGCACAAGATATTCGCTGTTGTCGTCAAAGGATCTCTCATTTTGTTATAGATTTCTCCTTTCACATTCAGTAGGGTTTAGTTCGAAGAAAAACGATATTGGACAAACGACTATTTTAATCCAAGACGGTGTAAATATTCAAGAATTGCCATTGATTGTGAGAAAAGTTCGCGATGTAGTTTTTGTCTGTAACAACGGCGGAGAAGCTGGTGATGAAATAACAATTAAGTTTAATGGTGCCAACAACAACAATTCTTCGCTCTCATCTGGTTCGAATTCTTCTAATGGAAACAACCCTAAAGACAAGGAGACGAAGGAAATAATCGAAGGATTTCGTCGATGTTTAACTATAAAAAGTTTATTGGCTCTTTTGGAAACTGTTCCTGCGTGTGAAGTTACTCCAGATGTTGCTTTGTGTGCCCTAGAGAAATTAATTCAGCTTGAGAACAACAAAGGTTTCCGAAATTTAATTACTCCAGAAACAATAGATGTTTCTAAGGTCGACAACGGAGAAGAAAACTTCACTCGCGCCGCTGTATTTAATAAACTCGTGGATGTAATAATCGAAGGTAATGATTCCACTCACATCATCGGATGTCTTAAAATTTTGGGGAAAGAAACCGTTAGAGCGAATGTTGCCTCGTATAGAAATAGGCTATGCATGGAAATATTAGTTCGTGCTACCGATGGCCTTCTCACCATCGAGCAGCTTTGTCAAGCAGTGAAGACGTTTTCATTGTTTGCGCAGATCGACCAGAAATCTGCGGATGGTGGTGTCGAAGCTGACAAGTTATGGGTTGGAATTTCCGGGCGTCAAGCAGAAATATCAGCATCAAACGTTGTTGAATTGTTTTCGATTCTTTCATACCTGAAAAGAAGCCGAAAAGCAGTCCTTTCTATACTCGAAAGGAGAATGGCTGCCATTTGGTGGGAGTTAAGACCCTCTTGTCCACCCAAAATCCTTTCGTACTTACTTGAGGCCGGCGTGACTTCCAGCATTATAGAATCCGCTGTAACGAGGTGGGCTCATGCAAACGCACGCTCGGTGCAAGATGAACATTTGCAAGAAATTGTTGAAAACCTTCTGAAACTGGAACATGTAGACAGTCAAATAATTGGTGCATTGGATAGGCATTGTGCTAAAAGTGGATGGTCTGCTTTTCCACCGATGGCAGCCACTGCTGCGCGTTATTGTTCTCACTTTAGAATTCGCTCACTCAGGATTCTTACTGCAATTTCCGACATTCTTGTAAAGCACGGTCAAGAGATACCACCTGGAATGGTAAGAGATCTAATCTGGGCGCTTGCATTCTTAAATTATGCACCTCCTGAGGCTATTTGGAAAGTTTTAGATGAAGTTTTGGAAGAAAGGTTTGCCCAGTTTTCCTCTGTTGATATCTTGGATGTTTTGCTGGCTTGTATAATTTTAGGCAGGCCTCCTCTTAATGCTGCAAGAAAGATATATACTTTGTCATACATAGACAGGGCTCTCACATCTGCACAACCGGGAAGGAAGGAAGCAATTAAAGCAAAGTTGAGGTTAGTAGACGCTGCTCTATCAGTTGAGTGGCCAAAGAAGTGGCAACAAGGAATGCCAATTTTGGCACGACAAGAGATTAGTGTATGGCAAGATGGTCGAGTTAAAAGGACTGCGAGGCGTGTTGCAGAAGTTATTGATGCTGACTTAGGCTCAAAATCTGGAGTGGATGTTCAAGTTAGACCTGGAAGGCCATTACCCATTGGTGAACTTCACATGGTTGATGTTATAATTCATAGTGGTAAAAAAGTATGGCCTTTAAACCGAAATGAACGCACTGTAGCATTGTTGATTCATCTTCCAGAGCATTATTGCCGGGATAGCACAATGTTGATTGGACCACAGATGTTAAGAATACGTCATCTTCGTATTGTTGGCTACCATATTGCCACAATAGATTACTCCAAACTATCTAGGCTCTGGGTTCATCCTTCAGCTTTTTTGGAATATGTGAATGAAAGAGTAAAATCTGCCCTTGATCCGTTGCCTAAGGTTTCAAATTATTAACAATAGAAATGAATTATCATTTTGATAAATTCATAATTTGTGCTGTGCAAAAGAAAATTTTGCTTTACCCCAAAGAATGAAAAAGTAGAAGCAATGCACTTCTGGAAGAAAGTAACTTGTACTTAATTTTACATTATTGATCTCAAAAGTTCTCTCCTAACTAAATTTCATTAAAGCCCATTCTTCCTCATGGGAAAATTCCAGAGTATAGAAATGAATACACTTTAATTCATAAGATATCTATTTTAAAATTCAACAGATCCATAACTTGCTGATGGATGTTAAATTGTGAAGTTTTTGGAATCATGAAATCCTTGTAAATTTGAACTTAAATAAAATAGTGATACTTCTCTGTCAAAACTACTACTTTTAGTGATTTTTGACTAGAAGGAAAGTTCTAAGCAACTATCCATGTGAAATTTCTGAGTTGGAGTGTAATTAGATTTTTTACTCATCTGAAAGAGAAAATGTTATTCCCATTAGTAAATTGTTACAGCAGAGCAGGGTGTAAACTGCTAGTCTTTTCATTCAGTTTTCATTAGTTTATAAACTTTTTTTCTCTTCACAAATGTTATAAAACCTAAGCATACATTGCTTGTTTCTGCAAATATCTTGGTCTTGAAAGTGTGATGGATTAAGCACATCTTTGTATGTATGTTGATTGCATTTGTGGTGACTCATCTTGAGCAATTTAGTCAATGTTACATTGTTGTAGAATTCAAATATATTTATTTGTTATTTTGAGAAGTAAGTATGTGTTGTTATATCTTAAGAAAGAAAATGGAACCAAGTGATTGCTCCCAAGAGTCCTCCACCCAAGTGAGATTTATTCTGAGAGAAATTGTGAGAAAGGATATAAGCCAAGAAAGGAAAAAACAAAGGGAAGCTGCACTTGTTGGTAGACGCCACATTCAAGATTATGGCTTTGATGGTGAGAAGTTGAAACCTTCAGATATTGAGGCACTTGCCGTAAGACTGAAAAAAAAGCAAGGTGGAAGAGAGGGATGCTACAAGGACCTCTATTCCCTTCAGTCTGCACTAAGTTACTCTGGAAAAATAAATGGTGCTGCATTTGTCAAAGTTGATGGGGCAATTGCAGCATTAGTGAGAGATGTTTCAGGTATGAGTATGAAATGTTTGTGTCATCCTATTCCTGTAATATTTCATATTGCTTGGACTGGCTTGAGTAATAGTTACACTTAATTTCATATTGCGTTAACTTTGAAATGTATGTATGTTGTAGGAAAGGATTCCTCCCTTCAGGTCAGAGCTACTTACTGCTGTGCAAATTTGGCATTGGCTGGTCCTGACATTGGTTTCAAAGTTTCCAAAGCTGTTGTTCCATATTTAATGAATCATCTCCAAAGCATGAATCAGATTTTACTGGTGGGTATTTATGTGAACCTGCTTAATGTAGCGCTTGAGGGGTTTAAACACCTTCCCTGAAAATATCCTGGGATAATTTTGCATAGTAAACTCTTTCAGGAAGCATCTCTAAGGGCAATTGGAAGCCTAGCTGCAAGTGGTGTTCAGGCTTACAAAGTAATGGAAGTACAAGGGATATTTCAACGGTTAATCAGCATCATGCAACAGTATTGTCTTTCATCTGACCTGAAACTTGCTTCTGGAGAAAAAAGGAAAGTTAAACTGCAGAGCTACCAAGTAATGGAAGCAGCTCTTTATGCTGCATCTCATTGTGTCAACACTTGTTTACAAGATAACCCCAAGTAAGAATCTTGCAGTATATTTTAGATTTAAAGAAAGCATGCTAAGCTGAATTTTCCAGAACTCCTTTTGAAAATGCATCAGTAGGGAGCCATGGAAAATATTGAAATGTTGATAGCACTTTATAGTTATTTCATTCTATATCATTATGTATTATATTTTATTATACTCAGAGATGTGTTTATTTTAAATTTTATCACCAATAACAATTTTGATTCCCTTCTATTTCATTTTGTTATGAAGGATATTCTTTTAGCTTGAAACCATTGAAAATTAAATTTCAATATAAACCGTGTGAACTCTGTATATGTAGTGATATTCTATTTTGTCCGTAATCATATACCTGAAATATGTACGTTGTAATATCATTAGGAATGTGAGATATTGAATCAATGAATGCTATTTATTATATTTATTTATTGCATTAAAATTAGTTACACTTTTATAATCCACTACCTTAGCCATCACTTCATGGTGCCTATCTTATTCATCCTGAGTAGAATTGCAAGGAAAGGAGTATTTTGGTTTCCACAAATTTGTGGAAATCAAAATACCCTGTACAATTCCTTTCTCTATGGATATATTTATTCAATTTTCTTTTTCATCTATTTTCATTTTTATGTTAGTTGTAACATTTGAAGAGAGTTTAAAATGGATACATTAGTAAGCTGTTAAAGAAGAAAAAAATAATAAGGTTAATGAATGTGATGCTATATCAAGAAGAGAGGAAGGTCTAATTCAGTAAATGCATGTTTTCATAAAATATTTTTAAGATGTTAACTGATAAAATATCATGCAGAAGTGATTTAGTCCTAAATAATTTATCTGTCTAGCTTAAGCTGTTATGTACCATTTAATTACGAGCTAAAATACATGCTTTCAATGTTTTCATTCCTGTTGCTTCATCTGCCATCAAAATTCTATGTTTATGATGATATTCATTTGAAGCATCAGTATCATATCACCCAAGTGCTGCAAGTGAAAATTTCCAATTTCAAGCTGTCAATCTTATGACAAGAAATTTAATCACTTATTCATGATGATTTTTTAAATTAACATTTAAAGTAAACTGTGTCATGTTTATATTAAAATAACGAAAAAGGATTTTCTTTTTTGAATTCTTTACTTGTCATATTATTTTTAATGTAAGTCGTTCAAATCAGATTATTATTGGTATATAGATTATTATAGTTGTCCTTTTTTTTCTTTTTTATTGTAGATTGCCAGAAATTGGAGAGATAGCCATGGTGTCCATCCCATTGCTCAGAAAAGTAGACTCGCTTGCCTTACCTAGATTGGTGTATTTATATTTTTTAATTTCTTGTTCAGAGGTCTCTGATGGTGCATTTCTTAATGAAGATTTTCTGTTGAAAATGATCTTACTTCTGGATGAAACACTCATGGTTGAAACTGAAGTACACAATGAATTAAAAACTCAAGGTTTGACAGTTGAAGTCATCACCTTCATTGTAAGAATTCTTGGAAATTTAAGTTGTTCTGATGTAGGTAGATCATTAATGGAAAATTTATCTCAAATTGGTTGTCAAGTCATCAAGAATTTGATGAAAAATTTGGATACTTTACCTCAACATGTTACTAAAGAAACATTATGGTTTTTTATGCAACTTGTTAATCCATACTCAGAATGGGTTAATGGAGCATTGCATGTGCATGATTGCCCCTGGTCTCCTATTGTTGATCCCTTAAAATTGTGTATTGAACAAGAAGTAATTGCCAATGCATCAAATTCAATGTATTAAATGTTGGTGGTATATGATATAAATATATTTTTGTTAACTTCTTTGTATTTATTGAATATCTTAATTCTGTTTTTAAAGTTACAGTGGCACCTTTGACTTTGATCTTTACTTGTTTCACATAGCAATTCGAATTCTGTTTTTTTTTTTCAAAGCCTGAGTTTAATTTCATCTCTCAAAATAATGAAAATTAAATGAATCCTTTCCCTTACTATAAGTCCAGGGTACCACTATGTTCCTTAAGTATGAAGCTATGTCACCTCTGCCTACCATAAGTAGATTGGTCTGTAGGAAAGAAGAAAAGAATGCTGATATTGAACTACTATCGGATTGAAAATAGTATAGACCTGGACTTTGACACGTTACCTTTTGATGATATGCCATCGTATTGAAACATGTTGCACATCGTTCAAAAGAGCATTTGTTTGTCTTTAAAATGATATACATTAGGAGTCAATATCGATCTCCTGCTTTATGTGAGTCGACGTAAATCAAATTAAAACACGGTAAATTCGTGCAAATCCATGACTCGGTCATCTTCACACCTTTGTGGAACAGTGACCAGGAGTCACAGAAAAACCAAACCTTTCGCACAAATGTGGCATATAGTCGTAAAGCAAAATCTGTGTTTCTGAGATCCAATCGTGATTTATTGACTTTTGTTAAGTGTCTGAATTAAAAATCGATCTCCTAAAAATTTGATCCTATGCAGTTGAAATTTTTACTACACGCTATTTAAATGATTTAGAAAAAATAAGCGAGGGCGATTTTTCCTAGATGCATTGGGGGAGGAGATATGAGGTGGCCTATAATGATGACATTACTCCAGTGAAATGTCATTGCTGCCTCCTCGGAACAAGAGATCGCACGAAGTATTTAAACTGCTGAGTGTGCCTTGGCCGCTATAGCGAGTGCTTCTCTTCTCTAGTCGATGGATAAAACGGTGGTTGAGCAATGCCGAGGTAAATTCATCCATCCCTTATATGCAACTATAACTCAATAACTCTAGAATATAATTTCACTCGACCACTCAGGGTCTATACCGCAAATGTATTTGAAATCGTTAACAAGTAGATATGACTTTCGACAAGTCCATACAAAATCCAGAGTATTACTTCGAGGGAAAAGGATTGCTTTGGAAGAGAATTTTAGTTGAAACAAACAGTGCTTGTCCCTTTAGAGGAATTTACATAAAGCTCCATTCTTCGAAGTATTAAATTATTTCCGGAAACTATGGTCATAGGCATGGTAATCTTTGTCAGGAACTTTCAATGAGTTTTTGAATGCGAGGAGGAAACATCTTTATCTGAACTTACACATCTGTCGACCATTGTTTGATTCTCAGAGAAGGCTGACGATGTGAGTTCTACCTCCTGATGTGACGAGGGATTTACAGGGAAAATCCCCTGGGTTCACCCCACAGGGGTGCAGGGTTCACGAGGATACAAAGTTTTCTTTCCGGCCTTTATGAGACTACCTGGTTCGTACCATTGAAAATTCCTTATCGCTTTTGTATATGAAATTTAGAAGATTCTTGCTGGTCTTTAACCCTCACCTCCCTTCCCTGGAAATTTTTATTTGCTCTCTAAGAGTCCAGTTGGTTCTATTTTGCAGATAGAATATACCGTTAAATTGCATTTAAGAGAAATCCATATTTTTCTTCGACCTTTTGGTGTTATAGCGCATAAATAATATTTAGAATTAATTCATTACTGACGTGACTTAGTATCCGAAATGTTGCAGCCAACATTCTTCCTCAAAGGAGGACTGCACTTCCCTACCATTACAGTCGATACTCTCTATTGAGGATAAATCTGAAGAGCATGGTTGGAAGAGGCCTAAGCTTAAGTGCGTGTAGAAATATTGATTGCGAACGTTAAATCTTTCTATGAAAAATCAAAAATGGAAGAAATATAGATTGTTCCTAGCCAGATGGTAATGGTGAATATGGCGCTATGTTACGGTATTTCTGAACATTCCATGAAAAGTATTAGTAAGGAAATTAGGACAAGTGATCATGGAGTTATATATTTCTAATACCCCAAATATATAAACTAAGACCCCGAATAGTAGTGGATGAATTCTCCAAGATGTTCTTAGACAGTCCACGATTTTACCAGTGAGAAGTTTACCCAAAAGTTGCTAATGTATCAGGTGATTTGCACGAAGAACATGACAACTTTCCCTAATGGTAAATATATAATGTGTCTTGTAATAAGGGGATTGGGACTCATTTTTATATGATATAAATGTATAAGACACGAGCAGTTCTTGTGGCAATTCCTCAGGGGGAAGAACCATCATCTTTTGTGTTTTAATAGGCACCTCACTTGCAGCTATGGCCAAGGCACATTCTGCACGGTTTAAATGCTTTGCTCGCTCTCTTGTTTCGAGGAGGTGGCAATGACATTTCACTGGAGTAATGTCATCATTATAGGCCACCTCATATCTCCTCCCCCAATGCATCTAGGAAAAATCCCCCTCGCTTATTTTTTCTAAATCATTTAAATAGCGTGTAGTAAAAATTTCAACTGCATAGGATCAAATTTGTAGAAGGAGATCGATTTTTAATTCAGACACTTAACAAAAGTCAATAAATCACGATTGGATCTCAGAAACACAGATTTTGCTTTACGACTATATGCCACATTTTTGCGAAAGGTTTGGTTTTTCTGTGACTCCTGGTCACTGTTCCACAAAGGTGTGAAGATGACCAAGTCATGGATTTGCACGAATTTACCGTGTTTTAATTTGGTTTACGTCGACTCAGATAAAGCAGGATATCGATATTGACTCCTAATGTATATCATTTTAAAGACAAACAAATGCTCTTTTGAACGATGTGCAACATGTTTCAATACGATGGCAGATCATCAATGGGTAACATGTCAAAGTCCAGGTCTATACTATTTTCAATTCAACAGTAAATAACACTTGAAAAAAATCTTGATTAATGTACATTATTAGCTATTCATAATTTCACAACAGCCCTTGGGATATACAGTGACAACCATCTTGCTTATCTTTGGATCATTTAATTAAAAAAAATATTTATTGATAAATAACGTTTAATTTACAGTGTGAGTAACAACTTATTTGTTCAGGCTCTCTTATTTTCTTTTCATATGTGTAACTATCATGTAAATTATTAAATGATAATTTAACTCACAAGTAGTTTCTGCAAAGCATTGATGAACTCATTGAAGTGATGTTGAATGAACGTTGAATTCACATGAACTCCTGTCCACTTTTTTATTTCATTAAAATCTATTTTTTGCCTTGAATTGGAACTTCTGCAAAGATGTTTTTGAAATGATATTATTGTGAGTCTTTATTTGTGATTAAATTAGTGGTTAACTCATCTTGCACTTGCCCTGTGACAATTGAGAGATTTCAAATTTGTTTGTAAATTTCTTTGCTACAGAAACAAATTGAACTATAATTTGCTAAGTAATAGACTAGCAGTAATGAGCCATAGTATGTTATAAAAGTTTTCTGTCAAAATGTAAGCTTGTTTCTTTTGAATTGCATGTCATTTGATACAGGAGCTGCTTGCTTCTCATACACTTGCTTGTCTATACATGGAACACGTAACAAGTTGAAGTAAAAGTTTCCTATCATCAATGCATTTGGATGAGAAGTCCTCTTCAGACAGTTGTAGAACATCTCGTCACATTCACAATGAGATCTGAAAAATATAAGAATATAATTTGTGAATAATAATCTCAATCCGTGAATGTGAAAATTTGAATTTTTCATTCAATATTTCCCAATGAAGGGCATGATAGTTGCCAATGTTTAAAATACACCCATAGGCACAAAAAGAATAAAATCTTGGAATATGATTCTGTCTCTACAATTTGAAATATTATGTATAGGTATCAGGTACATTTTATTTCTTGTGTGGTTCAGGGTCAACTGAACCACATGAATGTAAAATTTAATTTTACATTCATGTGTATTGGAATTACAGAATTTAAGAAAGTTCTCCAAAATGAGATTCTTCTGAACTTCGGTTTGCTAGATTCAAAAGGAGCAAAATGCACTGCATACAATTCCTCCATATGAGGAATGGCAGCATAATATAGAAAAAGAAAACTGATATTGTAAGAGGGGTACAAGGACATACAGTGGTGGGATTCCAAATTTTTTGGAACAGGTTATGCAGCCAAGCACTGTGGTCATAAATACATATATATTTCCTTTATTATTATATTTTAAAATTTTATTAAGAAAACTTTGAGATGAAATAAGGATGAAGTTTAATTATCCAACATTGAAATTATATTCTCATTGTAGCAAGTGAGTTGCATTGCCTCTATTTATATTGTTCAACTACTTTCATATCAGACACATTTAGGAAATGGTTTGGCAGACTCAGGAAACTCTAAGAACAGGTTTGTATGAAGCAGAATGAACTAGCTGGATCCCACAAAGGTCATACTATGCACATCTAGTTCTAAAGGTTTAGTGGGAAAATTAACTCAAACAAGGAATTTATGTCAAAATTTAATGCTCTGTAATTGAGTCAATAATATTGCATAACCCTAACTCAAATCTATTTTTAAATTAGTGTTATTATTTTAAGAATACATTTACTAGAAATAATTCATTACTTTGGTTTGCCAATATATGACATAAATATTGATAAAAATTGCAACTAAAATTTCAAGCTAATTAAAACATTCCTCCAAAATTACTTACTTTGAGTATATAGAGTAATTAGTGAGATTGAACCGAGATGTGAATGCTCTCACTTTCACTGGACAGAGATCATGAGAACGACAGCACACATCAAGTTCCATATCTGGTCCCAGATCATAATAGGTTGTTGCTAAGTCACCTGTTCCACACCATTTTGTGCCTAAAAAATGTTTACATGCAAAATTGTTAAGAATTATAATCCAAATGAAATAATTCCATAACAATCTCATCAAAGGGCAGAAAAGCTTCATAGATAAAATCACCATAGGATAGGTTGCAGAGGGCTATTTATGAAAGATCTCCTGAACAAGATTTAGAGAGTAAATGAAAATGTACTTTTTTCTCCGCCCAGCACCAACAGACAAATACAAAATATTTCTTTCATCAGGATATGGAAGCAATATTCCCTCTGCCAAATACTAAAATATAAATTGTGACTTCTACCTTATATTTTTTTAACTTGAGACCTTTTCAGAAGATCTGTTGTTATACACTTAAATCTCTAGTGCACACATTAAAAATACCACAGAAAACAAAACATTTCATGTCAAATAAAAAAAAATACTCTTGACATCATTTAGAATGAAATCATCTTTCTTGACATAAGATTTGAATTATATCATGAAATAATGAGAAATGAATTAAAGAATATGCCATGGTGGGATTTTGTATTTGAAGTGAGTGTAAAATTTAATCAAAATTTATATTTAATATCAATTATCCATATTTTGGATTTGCATATTAACATGAGATCGTTGCAATGATATTTTTTTAAATTTTCACTCATTCATTGATGCTGAAGGTTATCTATTATATACTTGGTTGCTACTATACTTGATTTGATACTATTCTTTATTTTTGACCTGCTGGATATAATTAGTTTGTTTGCTTCATGTTTACATTTATTTTATTCTCAACATTACTATAACAAAGTTTTACTGTTCTCTATGGTCTGGTCAATTTGAAATAACTTTGCATATATTCAATTATATTGTCTGCTAATTAGAAATAAGTCAATGGCTAACCTGGCAATATCCCTTGAAATAAAGTCAGTGCTCCTCCTGCATCTAAACTTCGAGCTCTTAACTGCTCTTGTGATTCCTTATTATTCTCCGTTAATTTACGAGGTCCTCTGGTAGCTGCATTCATATTTCTCTCCTGCTCAGATAATTCCTGACACTTGCTGATGAGCTCCATCATTTGCTCAAATGTCACTGACAGTGGTCGTAATCGAGATAAATTTCTCAGTATTTCCATCTTTTCTTCAGGATTACTAAATGATAACATAAAAATGGAAAATAATTCTGGATCCAAAAGAAATTATTATGAATATCATTTTTAAGAAATGGATGCTTATATAAAATTAAATACATTTAAGAGTTAACGAAAAAAAATTCAGATCTTTCAGCGCAACATAAATGGAATGTTGTATTTTTTGACAACATATAGAAAATATTCAAGTAATATATATCTTAACAAATTTAATTGTAAATAATGAAATCAATCTTTTGAGATGATCTTGGGATTGCTTGTGAATAGGTGATGTGAAAAATATGATTCTCTTCTTGGAAGAAATTTGTGGAAGTTTTTAAAATGATTTATTCCTTTTTTAGGGTTTTATAAGTAGAATAGTATTAAGAAAAGCAAGGCTAAGGGGCTTTTATTTACAATTTATTTTTCTGAAGATGACCAATTGAATTTGTTGCTAGGTAGGTGTTAAGGAATCTAGGTGCATCAATAGCAAATGTTATTTGCCCTGCAAGCTGATATTATGATGAATGAGCCTTGTGAACAAAGACACTGTTTTCATTAGATAGATTGGAAAGATTTTTAGATTTTATTTTCAAGTTTACTCTCTTTTATAAACTCGATAATATTCTCTGTAAAGCTTTCATCATTATTTAAAATGTCCTTCAGGCTCCCCTGAATTTTTAGTATAGTTTAGTTGTACAGAGCACTAGTCCGCTTGAAACTGGACTATGGCTGTTTTATCTACTCTTCTGCCCAAGAATCTTATTTGAGGCCACTCAATTCTATACACAATGGAATATAAACCTCCACTGGAGGGTTCAGGACTAGCACTGCTTCAAGCATATGTTCTGAATCTGGCAAATTACCTCTATGGGCTCACAGAAATGCTCTGATGTGTGACCATGCAGCCAAATTCTCCTCTATGTGGTATCACCCCTGTTTTAACATCATTCTTAAATCAAAGTCTTGAGACATTTTTATTCAATGACTGAGAGCCATAAAACCTCTCAGGATAAGATTGTATGTTTTCATTGACTTGACTTGTTTCAAAATCCCAGATGTATGAATGGAAGGTTTTCCTAGAGGCCCACCATAGACATTGCCAGAGACTGACTGCAACACCAAACTATCCACAGAACCTAAACATTAAAATCTGATATTTTCTACCAGCAAAGATGTCAAGGGATGTTTGACTTCTACAAAGTATCTACATATACACTCATATTTTTACTGATGGTTTCAGGTCAATTGGATGTGCAGTTGTGCCAGATAATCTTGGAAAGATGGAAGTAAGACTACACCCAATGTTTAGCATTTTTACTTCTGAAGTACTTTGCATAGAAACTGCACTATCTAGGATTGATTGCAAATAAGGGTGCTGCATTATTTGCACTGACTCCATGAGTGCACTGCAATCCATCGCTCTGCTTTCCTTATTCCACCCACTAGTCCAGAACACACAACTGATACTGAAAGAACTGAAAGAGAAGGGCAAAAAATTATACTCATGTGGGTTCCTGGACATACAACTGTAGGAAACAAAAAAGCATATCTAGCAGCGAAAAAAGCCCAGGTGGAACGTAGAGAAGGATCTAATGCCAGTTCAGGATCTCAGGGGCGTCCTGACTATATCACTCCCTCCCTAAATTTTGCTTTACTAGCAGAGGTGGATCTAGAGATTTGCCGATTAACTTTTAAAATGCTATACTGTCGTAATAAATACACGTTTAGAGAATGTAGTCAAACTTCCCAATCTGATTTTGATTCAAGCTCCTTATCATATCCTAAGCGAATTGCTAGGTCTGCAAAGTCATCACGGTTTGGGGCGATCGCCCACTTCGCGCTCCCCTTCCCGCCATCCGCCAATATCTTGTAGCTCACAATTTCATTGAGGATTTGAAATGTTAACAGAAAGTGAAAATTTTGCTCTTCAGTTCCGTGATCTTTGAATGAAACTCAGTACATAATCCTTTTGATTTTGAGGAATATTATAAGCTCCCACAAGAAATTTCTGGAGAAAAATTCCGGTAGGAAACCAAAGAAGATAAGAAGGCTATGGAAGAGTGAAGAGTATGAAGAGATACGTAGGATTTTACTCCAAGTCGTTACGGAACGGTTAAACTCATCATGCATTTTAAGGACACCTCTGCTCATTAACTTTAATCTTATGACTTCAAAGCTAACCATCTTGACTGTTGATAAGGGAGAAATAATTCTGGGTGTTTGTATAAGTACTGAGGTGTTTTAAAAATTAGTGTCTTTTACGTCTTTTTACGTTTATCATGGAATACCATCAAAAAAAGGTGGATTCAGTTCATTGTAATTATGACTTCAATTTGTTCGCCGTTTCTCTTAATTGGGAGCAAAACCGAAACTTGTATCAGCTAATATCAGAGAAAAGTAGATACAGAGGGAATTCCAAATTTAATGGTTACTCGAGGAATGTCTCGATTTTCCACTTTTCTTCACTCTCTTTTACTCTAAATCATGCCGATTGGGAACGCAAAGATGTGGAAACCATATTTACATACGTGTATATAAAAAATAAATTGTTGACCTTAAACATTTTTTGAAAGGGATTTCACAGCAACTTCCTCGGAAGATGAATGACCTTCCGCTAAAAATGGCCCACAGGAAATGGCTAGAATGTGTGTACTGGATGTTCTTTGTTGTTCCTCTTTCATTACACTAACGGAGTAAGCGATGCGGTAATATATTTCCTTTCCTTAATTTCGCAATCGAGTTGTTTATTTCGTTGTGTAACAGCTACCTTTGCCTTCACGAGTTGTATGCCCTCATTTCTGATTGTGAGATTCAACTGTAGTAAAACATGAATCGAACTCCAAAGGAAAGTAAAAACATAACCTGAAATATACATAGGAAAATATGAGCCGATATTAACAAATATGTAGTAAGAAAATATGAGCCGATTTTCGGAAGCCAAGTTAATTGCAAAATTATATGATATTAACGATAAAAAATAGTTGCATCCACGTCGTTTTCGCTAGGAGTGTGTAGTGTTTCACATGAATTTTGAGATGAAAAGATAAGGATATCTTAATATGTTGGAGACTACCTATGAAGATCATAACCATCGAACGGGTAAAATTTCCGCATATATTTTAAAGACCGACGACCGATTGAAATGGGGTTCATTGGCATCGAAACTGACCTGAAAAGTAGTCCGCCAGGCAATTGGTTTCCAATCCTCATCTTCCTTCACGCTCCTGGCAATAGGCCGTTTCCGTGTTGTTACTTTACGTTGGATTTTTGGTTTTTTTAACCATCATTATATCATTCCCACGCTAATTAATGAGCCGCTCTCTTTCCCCTTCCTGCAAGCTATCTCCGATTAAATCTTTCACCTATCCTTTTCAAATCGCTTTTATTTTTCTAATAATTTTTTGTTCCTTTTATTTTGAGTTCATATCAAGTCCATCGGAAATATTTAATCAATAAAATAAAACATTCGAAAATTGGACCTATGGGTCCATTGAATTTTTTCACCGGAAGCGGAATTTTAAAAATGCCCTTCAGGTTACGCTGATTTAAAAAAAATGAATTTCTGCTCATCAGGTTGACGAAGAGGAAATAGGTCATGGGAAGGTTTTTTTTACCTTCAAAATTGTTGGTTCGCCACACAGTTTATTGACTCTTTCGACATTTTTTGTAGGCAAATTACATAAATTTAAATACAATCATTCAGCCCTTTAAAATAAAATATTGATCTCTTAATGATATACTAAATGCTATGAGTATAAATTTAACGTTTCGAAATAAAAATTATGTCGTAAGAGGTGGCACTTTAACTACAAGCTGGTGATAACATAAGACCGATGATGAAACAGCATAACAATTGCCTATATATAGCCACAAAAGGTTCTAAATTAAAATGTAACGTTTCTCATTTAACTGTGGTATTGAACCTCTAAATGCGTGAATTTTGAAGCACCTCTCTACTAGCAATAGACACCTATTACCGATAAGTATAGATAAAACTGGTCTCTTCTAAGCCATGTTCTGCCAGTAAATTATATGTAATGAGGCCCTAGAATTATCCGGTTATTACATTAAAATCCTAACAATAAAATTTAAACAATTAAAGTCTCTAAGGTTATTTATTCGCTTATTGTATTGGGTCTCCAAACTATTTGAGAAGTGGACCCGTAATAAGTTCACAGAAAGTGTAAGGCGGGCGGGAGATCTTAAGAATCTTCATTTTATATTTTCAAATATATAATGCATAAATAAATAGGAACAACTGAAGTGAGCTGTTTATGTAAAAATTCATAAAATTTAAATTCTACAGAAATGCTCGAAATTAACAGAGAAAGAATATTTAACGTCTCACTGTGTGATAGCATCCTATTAGCTCGCGTACCACAAGAAAACTTTTCGCGGGCCGTATTTTGAAGATCTCTGGTTAGAATTTAGGGCAAAAGACGCTTCAATAACAGAACTATCAAGAGTTTCCGTGATTTTACCTTTTAGCGTTAAATGTATTAGCGTAATAAAGCTTCCAGATTTCTGCATCACTATTTTTCATCACGGTGACCAGTGATGGGAAAAGTATGGCCCGTGGGGCAGATGCGCCCCGCCGTCTACTATAATCCGGCCCGCAAGGATGTTACTAGCGTGAAATATAAGCGATTTTAATACGAGTACCTTTCCTTAATCCTTGTGATTTTTAAATGATTAGGAGTTTAAATATTATGTTGCAGCCCATGATACTTTCACATCCTTCGCTTAATTCGATCCAAGATAATAATTATAGATATATTGAGCAAAATGAATTCGAGAAATGCAAGAATTTCTGAAAAAAATATTATTTTCTAAAGAAGTACACACGTAACTGTGGCCCGCTGACCTTCAAGTAATGTGCTATCCGGCCCGCCAAGTAAAGAGTTTGGGCAACACTGCTCTAGACTTTAATATTGACGTTATTCTAAACGTCTACTCATAGATATTTACAAATAGAAATTATTCGATGATAATTTCACTCAGTTACTTGTAATGGAGTCTAAAGACAAAAGCTTGAAATTTTCATTCACTATAACCTACAAATGTTATAGAACCTACAGATTATATTTAGGAAATTGAAAAGCTTCTTACATTGGACTAACAGGTAGGAAAACAAACACATTGAAGGTCATAAGACTTTCATTTAAAATTAATATGGAAATTACCATATAGTTACACACATTACACTCTTCTTGGTAGAAGCGACAATGCTTCTTATTTCTCTGCCCCTCTCTACCTTTGCTATTAAGCGATGAAACTTGGCTTTTTCGACCGATTGCAGATCCACAGGTACCCGAGGCATTCCGTGAATCTTGCCAATGAATATCTTTCCACCGAAAATCCGTTTCCTCTTCCGCTGATGTCCTATCTTCTCCCTTTACCCCTTCCCTCAACTGAAACAATACAATATAAACTTTACTAGCACCCTCTGTACCCTCCACTTTTTCTACTACATATTCCTTTTGATTCATTCGGTCTTATTTCAGCTTCTTCACCAATTGCTTGCATTCCAATAAAGATTTGCATCCTACTTTCGTTTAGCAATTTCTTGCATAAAAACCTTTCACCTTCAACCTTTGCCACAAACATTATATTTCATCACAGCTCAATTCTTCCTCCTGTTCAAGTCAAGTCCTGAAGGACAAGCGGAATCCTAAAGTACTTCTTCAAATCTAAATTTATATTCTCCCCGAAATGGTTTATATTACGTTTCTTTTTAATTAATTCATTTATATTACTTTCCATGTTTGTTTGCATGTTTCCTTTGAGATCTTTGAGATGAGATTTTCCTATTTGTGATTTCATTTAAAGTATATATGGGCATAACCATATATACTTGAAATGAAATCACAAATTTCAAGAATTTTTGCGCTCATTGATACCTTCTATTGCAGTTCATCTTTCTGTTGTGCAAAAACGTTCGTGTATTTTAAAAAAGGACGTTTTAAGTATTGAAAATCAAATCCAATTTAATAAATTGCTTGAGTTTCATTAGTATTTTCCTCTTAACTCGCAGCATTTATCAATTTATTACTTACTAAATCCCTGCAGTTCGCACCTGTTTTACGGAAAGTAAATTAAATATATCGAAACTTCGTGGATATTCTTTTCTTAGCCTTTTGGTTATACAATTATTGCTATAGGATTTCTACATAACTAAATTGATGTAATATTGTAGCGAATTTAACAGTAACGTCTTGCAGTAGGTAAGTTACCGTTTTAAAAGATAAAGCTGTTATCGCAAAATACATATATGTTTTAATTTCCTATGCCTAGTCCATAATGTCTTTTTATATCTAATAAATAAATAGGCGAGTATTATACAGCAAGCGTCGAAACAGCAACTATCCACCCCCCTGACAGGCCGACAAAGCGTTCCGTGAATGCATAGCATCCGGGCGTCCTGTTTGAAGATGGCCCATTTGGAAGAGGTGACCTCGTTATCTTGCAGAGGGTAAACATTATATTAGTAAGAAATATTTTCTGCTAAATATAATCTTTTGTTTATTGATTATTAATGATCAAATGCGCATAGGAAGCGGAGAAGGGGGTCCTATGGAAATTTGCTCCAAAGCCCCTTTCTTAGATGGCCGACCCTGCCACTATCTGTACATGGCGATAAAATGTTATAAAATTTTCTTTAGAAAACTAAATCAAGAATAAAAATTTGTATCATAACCTTATCTTAATATTAACGAATAACATTTCTATTAACATAAACATAAGCTGTTGCTAGACACATGATGTACGCAAAAAGCCACGAGTTAAAGCAAAAGTATATATTTTTGATCGCAACTGTTATCCTTTTGGATAAGGATGATATCAAGAGAACTGTTAAAGAGAAATTTTCAAATCTCTTCCGGCAGATGATACTGGTCATCTTATCAATCTCACTTCTAAAAGAAAGTATTGTTTCCCGTTCTAGCCTTCCAAGTTCAGTTTTGACAGGTGAAAGTGAGAACATAGCCGAAAATGAAATAAATCCATCCTTATTTTGGCGTGCAACTTTCGCCCGTTTATAGGTGACTTTGAAACATAAGAGACAAAGTTCTAATAATGTCCTCCGAATTTCTAAAGTTCCGAAAAGTCTGTTCGACTTGTAAATCAATTATCGCGGATGAAACATTGTAACTCCATACCATCCGAACCGCGCATTACGAGTAACATAAGAACAAAAATATCACGTTTAAAACTTTTTTCGGCTTAGGAAAAATTAAAATCAAGTTTGTGAAAAAATCAGATGGAAGAGAAAGAAGAAACGAAAATATCAACTGCTTGGTTTACATAATATTTGTCTCAAGTTTTTCAGATGGAGTATGAAAAGGATTATTCGCCTCTAATCTTCGTCTCACGATAGTAACGACAAAAAAAAAAACTTAACAACTCCATCTAAACTGTCAAGGAGGTTTGAACAACGTCTCGGCGAACATCACGAAGATTCTTGATCTCATCGAGTTGCGCAAATCATCCTGATTTTAGCCTTACAATAATAAATGCGCTTTCATGAAATATTCCTCATATATCTTCAACCTCATGATGGCAGCGATACTCACCGAGTACTACATATGGAAGCACTGTTTGAATGATAAGCATCATAACCAATGAAAAGACATAGGTTACAATCATCATAAGGAACAAGGTTCTTAGTAGCTTTTAAGATACTACCCTCTTAATGAATATAATCAACCCAGCCCGTTAAATTGATATGTTTCCCCTCCTAGAAAATTTCTAATTACGTCAAATTATTTACCTTAAGTAAAAAGAATCATTAACTTTCCAGGAAATTTTTCTTCGTTTTCATGTGAATAGAATTAGAAAAATATTGGAGTAGAAGTACAAGACGTGATGTAATAAAGACGGTCGATAAACCGTGTTGTAACATAAGTTTGAAAATATAAATAGAATGTAATTAAATCTGACCTTTTCAAGATTGTTTACTTTCGCAAACAAAAATGTTTTTATTTTCTAGCCGTCACATAAGATAATATTAATTGCCTCACTCCCTTTAATAAATCTGAACGTTTCACAACAGCGAAAATATATACGATTGACTTAATTACTTAGGACCTAGAATTTTCGTATCGGCAAGAGCTTCTCATAGTCAGTAATAATATAGGAAAGCAATGTCAACACGATTGGTTAGAAGTGAAGGAAAAAATTGAATTTATTATAAAGACAAGTAAATTGAGACTTTAAAAACCTGAGAGGAAATTACAATTTTTATTATCTCATTCGAATAACACGAATTACTAAGGGTGAAACAAAGACGTATTTTTTAAATTAGCCTTTAAAAAATTAACATTCCTCGGTTTTCAAAAAGGAAAACAATATTGTAGGTGGAAGAAAAGTTTACTTGTGTTAATCTAGAAAGTTACAATATAATTAAATAATGATTAAATAGTTTCATAGACGTTGCATCTTTTTCCTGTCGATTGACGTGAATGTGGGACCCGAATTTTGACAAGTATTTCTAAATAATCAAATTCCCTTAGAAGAAGTTGCTCAATTCTCCATTCTAGTACTCTAAAAACTAGTAGCGCATTACAAAGTTATCGGAGTAATGAAACTCGAAATAAAAAGTTATTTGAAAAGCAGACGTTTAAGGCTAGCTTGTTTCATCGCTTTCCCAAGAAATAAAATAATATTTTGATGGAAGACTTCGCCATATTTTCATTATGACAGCAAAGAACTTTTTTTAAAATGCGCCGAATTCTCTCGACACCATAATCTGAATTTCTAATAAGGTTTTTGTTATAATTTATTGTTATAATAAGGTTAATGCACATTAAGAATTCTACTCGGCTGAAGATACCAATGATATAGGGTAGATTCATAAAAGCATTCAGCGCAATCGCTAAATACAGCTAATTCGGTACATTAATGGCATGAGATAAATTAAAGGCTTGATGTTTACATAAAGCCTACTAAATGATAACTGTCAAAATGGTGTTTCTACTGGCTCTGCGACGGAATACTTAAGTATTAGCTAAATATTAAAATAAAATAGTAAAATTTGCTTGGACACTTACTAAGCCTCGATGAGCTCACAGTCTAGGAGGGTCTTCTTAGGACCCAGCGCCACGACCGCAACTGTCTGCTCGTTGTGATAGACCATGGGGGGGCGGCCGATGGACTTCGCGGTCACTTGCGGTCTCCCACTAAGTCTTTTTAGCGTATCTCTCGCGAAGAAAGATGTGGTCTGTGATTGAAACACCGATTGACCCTCGGAAAGTCCCACCATTGCCAGAAGGAAGACCAAGATGGCAAACGCTCCTCCACCGAACATGAGGCCTGCAGAAGCTGCACTTCTCGCCGCGAATGATGAACCTTCCGCCGCACCGCTGTCGTCAAGCCTTTCCGCGAAGCCAATAGTGCTGCTTCTCAACGCAGGGTATGGCACGGAGTGCGTCATCCTCAGAGGCCGCACGCTTACTTCCATCGTAAGAAAGAGAAATTGGGTAACCGCAGGAAAGGAAGAAAGCAGTCTCTCCTACGGAATAAAAAACTTTCTCCGATGGTAGATAAATCTACTATGGACAACGGATTTTTTGTCGCGAGTGTGCATCACTTCACAGGTGGCATACAAAAAGCGGAGAAAGGAGAAAACAAACGATATCTTTAAAATGCCATTTGCACAATCAGTCTGATCGTAGAGGTATGTTAACACACAAAAATAGATTCGCGTCTTAATTACTAAAAGCACAATAATACTTTTTACTTCCGCTTCCGACCAAGAAGATGTGAGAGCCTTATATCGGATTGGAGAGAACTTCCCGAAAGATGTTGAAGAACGCTCCTGTATCCTAATATCTTCTCATCTGGATTTAAGTCACAACTTCCGGGAAGCTCGCAATCACGGATGGAAGGAGTTGCGCGCGTTGAAATTACTTCGAGGCCTCCCGACTTTGTTGGCTTTGAGATACGCACGCCTACGAAATAAGTCGTCGGAGGTACCGTTATCTCAAAATAGTTCACGCTCTTTGATGGTGTTTTTTAAATTGGTATGGAAAGGGAACACTATGAGTTCTAGCAACCTATTACCCAAGAACGTAGGTTAGAAACTCCAAGAGACGTCTCTGTTAGAGACGCTGACCAACGTGGCTCCACACCAAATGAACGCAATAGTCGACTGATTCCGGATCGTGAGTAGTCTCACTCTAGACGTGCGTGGCCGACTGAGTACCGTGAGCTTGTCTTTCGAGGGCAGGAGATCAGTGGGGCGCAGCGGCTGGGGCGATCCCCCTCCGACCGGTCATCTCACCTGCAGCCCCAAGTCCCAGGAACGAGTCAAGTGGAAGAATTACCGTGTCGGCTGCAGTGTACTTCCCGGGTCATGGATATGACACCTCTCTCTCAAGGACACTTTCGTTTGTTTTTTTTCAGGCGAAGAAATTGTAATGAATGCATAATCAATTCTCAAGGTAAACTCGTGACATACAAAGACATCACTTTCACATCGCAAGACGCTGATGAAGAAAATTTCTGTTACGAGAGGAAATTGTAAATTATCGTAAACATATCTCGCTAGATACATGATTAAAAAACATGACATAAAAAAGACGGAATATGGATTTCCATACATACCAATCCTATGAGCATTGACTAAGTGAGACTTGCTTGCTTTACAGTTATTAATCCATAAGGTACGCAGTTACTGTCATTCTAGAGCTATTACTTACAATGTATATTGTGAGCGCAATGGATTATAAGTCTACAAACATCTTAAATTAAACATACAAACAATTACAGCCTTTTTTCCTGTTTTGGAGAGCATTCATTCAGAAGTAGAACAATATAAATAATTGCTTTCTAAATTATTATACTAATTTAATTAATCAATTCTTCGGTTCTCGATGCTGGTAANGAATGAGTGTTTAATGAAGACTGTAATGGAGGGCACGATAAAAGGGAAAAGAGGACGAGGAAGGAAGAGACATACAATGTTAGATATAATTAAGATAAAAGGGAAATATAGTGAAACCAAAAGATTAGCAGAAGACAGGGAATTATGGAGGTTACCATGAGAGAACCTGCCAGAAGGCAGAAGAACCAATGATGATGATGATGTTAGCTTGCTTTTTTTCTTGAGGTCCCTTGAAATCACTCTTTTATAACATTTTTATGATAGCTATTTTTGCAATAGCCTTGTTTTCATAATTTGTCACCTTTTATTACATATATCTTTTGAAATCATCAATTTAGGAAAGGGAAATTTTTAATACAGAAAGTGTGAGTCACTAGGGCATATCAAAAATCATGGCGACCAACAGAAATGGACCAAATAGCAATAAATTGGCCAGGAACCTTATAATATATCGCAAATAAGTGAAATCAAGTTGACCTATGATATACTTTGCAACAATAGTCAATATTTGTGTGCCTCAGTCCCTAGATGTACATTTACTCTCTTGTATCTTTTTACAAAGACTAATGCCAGACTTACCCTAAGTGTAAGATCCGTAAACAATTAAACTGCCCAAAGAATTGTAAACAGTTGCAAAAAATTAAGTGTTATTACAAAAGAAAATTTACAACAATAGTACGGAATGAAAAATCCATTCAATTTGAGATTAGATCTTTTTTTAAGGAATGCTCGTAATCCTCTTTAACTTGTTAGCATTTTGAAGGGTGCGATATTAATATCACGATGTTGAATGAGGGTGCGATATTGAATCGTCACTGAATTCAGTGACGATTCAAGGCCAGCGCAAATAAATAAACTAAATATAACAGGGAGTTCCTGAAATTAAACTTAAATCCATTCAATAGCAAGGAAAAGAAGGTAATTTACTTAGCACGGAAAAGCCGTGCGGTATTTTAACCACTGAACTACAATGCCGCGTCTCTTCCACACTGTTTGTGGAGGCTACTAGCTTTGCTCACTTTTGTGAGCAAATCACAAACATACATCTGTTATTCCTTGCTTTTCAATAGTGATAAAAATGTACATATATGTGTAAGTATCTTACTTGAAAGCACCATAATCTCCGAACGATTCCCAGCTGAGATTTATCTTCAAAAGAAATCGCCATTGGCCAATAGAAATCCCTACGACCACCTTTGGTTACTGATAAACAAATGTTGTATGTATTTAATACAGTAATTAAATGCATTCACGAAGAAAATAGTTTACCTCTAATTATAGAAACAACATTTTCGGCCAAAACTTGTGTTTGCAAGTTTCATTTCTGACAACTTTCATAAAATTCCAATGTTGCACAAGCAGTTTACGACGAGATTCAGTTAGGTGTTATGATATTCCCACCAGATAGCCAAATGGGCAACGCGTTCGAATTTGATGGAAGCGGTAACGGGTTCAATTCCCGGTGGGGCCTCACGTGCGAAATGACCTTAGCTGTCGAAGCACTTTTAACAATACTACTACTTGATATTCCCGCCATTCACAGAGCTAACAGTTCCGGGGTTGGTATATTTAAATACTCTCCAATTTTGATGGTAGCTTACGCTCCAGCTAATTTGCAGATTATAATTGTTACCTCGGTCGACGCAGTGCGGTGCGACACAATAGTGAGATTTACCGTATGGCTGGACATCGAACCGTAAGCGAAAAAAAAAACATTATTTTTGTCGGCTTGCAAAAAATGCGAACCGAAGAAATTGAAATTCTTCAACCTGAATCGAAAACCCTCCACTCCTTTCCGTTTTTCGGTGCCATGCAATGCACATTTTGCTTAGTCTAATCGGAGGAAAGTTTTCTAATCATGTGTAGCTAAGACTGGGGACTTACTATTACTTAGGTTTATTCTAAAATTTAGTGTAATGTTACGCAAATAATGAAACAAAATTTCAGAAGAATATTATATTACAATGGTAAAAGCGGAAAACAATCGGTTCGACGTTGGTAGGATGCGGAGAACACCAGTAGAAGGCAAATAAATGGAAATGAGTGCAACAGGGATACTCTTCATTCAACGCCTTTTTCAACACATACATTTAGTGAGCAATAGATAAGGTGAAGGAAAGACTAAGTAACAGACCAGGGGTGAAGGTATAAAGTGAGAAGGTGGATATGATAAGGTTTGCTAATCACATTAATAGAGCAGACAGATACACTGAAAGAAATTGAAGCAATAATCGGCATCTGGTGCAATATGAAATTGAACAAGGGCAAAACAAAAGTATTGGTAGTAAACAGTCACAGTAGAAAAGCTGAGTAGAGAAGCAGAGAAGAGACATTAGATACAGTGGCCAAGTTCATCTACTTGGGAACAGGATAATAATAAATGGACACAGCGAGGATATAGTGAACTGAATCAGCCAGTCCTAGTTTGTATTTAATGAAAGAAAGAACCTCTTTGCTTGAGTGTATTAATCTAGAGATAAGATAACACCTAGTGAGGACATTTTTTTACAGAGTATCCTCCTTTATGGCATTGAGATCTGGAAAGTTGAGAGGAGAAACAAGAGAACATTGGAAGCTTTTCAGACGTGGTGCTGGTAAATGCCATGAGTGGACAGAGTCACAAATAATACACTTTGGAGGATTGGAGAAAGACTATGTCTACTCAAAATGATCATGAAGAGAAGCTCCATGATTGACCATATTCTAAGACAATGAAAGGCATGGTGGAAGGGAAGAACTGGAGAGGCAGGCCTGGACTGGATTAAATGGGACAACAGATGGAGGATTTAGGCTGCCAATCATATGAAGAACAGATAAAACTGGCAAAGGATGCACAAAATGAAAACTGGTGAAAATCAATATTGGGATTGGTGCTAGAGAAGAAGATGAAGGTACATACTTTTCTGAGTACTCCAACACATGGCCAAAGCACAACAATTTCTCCATTAGCTATAACTTTACTCTCAAACTAAAGCAATCAAACAAACTCAGCCAACCAAAGCTGATCTGATGACAGTGTGTTCACTCAATAAAATAATATTACACAATTCCAAAAATGCAGGTTGTTAGCTTGCTTTGAAGAAGATTGAAGAAATTGAAATTTTGAAGAATTGAAGAAACACGGAATTGATTGGAGAGAGAGAAGGCTGATAAAAGAACTGTACCTCAAACAGAAGTTCAGAGTAAGAATAGGAGGCCAATTGACAGATGCAATTGGAGTTGGTAGGGGCATTAGACAAGGGTGCTGCCTGTCGCCTACTTTGTTTAATATTTATCTGGAAGAGATAATAGCAGAATGCTCTGATGGCAAGAGAGGCATAAATATAGGAGGTAAAAGAGTAGAATGTATTAGATTTGCTGATGACATGGCATTAGTGGCAGATAATAAACAGCATGCCAGAGAGATGTTAACAGACCTTAATAACAAATGTAAAGAATATGGAATGGTAATAAGCAAGAAAAAGACTAAGAGTATGGTAATAGGAAGAAAGAGAGAAAAGTTTAACATCTTATTAGAAGGTGAATTGATAGAGCAAGTAGAAAGTTTCAGATATTTGGGGAGTATCATCGATGAAAATATGTCAAGTACTAAGGAAATTAAAGCAAGAATAGCTATGGCCAAGGAGGGTTTCAATAAAAAGAAGCAACTACTGTGTGGACCATTGAACAAGGATTTAAGGAAAAGATTGGCAAAATGTTACATCTGGAGTCTGATGCTGTATGGAGCGGAGACTTGGACTTTGCGGAAGGTTGAGATAAAAAAAATAGAGGCCTTTGAAATGTGGATCTGGAGGAAGATGGAAGGGATCAAATGGGAAGATAGAGTGAAAAATGAGGAAGTGCTAAAAAGGTGTGGAGAAGAAAGACAACTGGTTGGGGTAATTAAGAAAAGGAAGAAGAATTGGCTCGGTCATTGTATGAGGAATGAGTGTTTAATGAAGACTGTAATGGAGGGCACGATAAAAGGGAAAAGAGGACGAGGAAGGAAGAGACATACAATGTTAGATATAATTAAGATAAAAGGGAAATATAGTGAAACCAAAAGATTAGCAGAAGACAGGGAATTATGGAGGTTACCATGAGAGAACCTGCCAGAAGGCAGAAGAACCAATGATGATGATGATGTTAGCTTGCTTTTTTTCTTGAGGTCCCTTGAAATCACTCTTTTATAACATTTTTATGATAGCTATTTTTGCAATAGCCTTGTTTTCATAATTTGTCACCTTTTATTACATATATCTTTTGAAATCATCAATTTAGGAAAGGGAAATTTTTAATACAGAAAGTGTGAGTCACTAGGGCATATCAAAAATCATGGCGACCAACAGAAATGGACCAAATAGCAATAAATTGGCCAGGAACCTTATAATATATCGCAAATAAGTGAAATCAAGTTGACCTATGATATACTTTGCAACAATAGTCAATATTTGTGTGCCTCAGTCCCTAGATGTACATTTACTCTCTTGTATCTTTTTACAAAGACTAATGCCAGACTTACCCTAAGTGTAAGAGAAAATTTTCTATAAAATAACAGAAAAATTGATATAAAAGATTAAATATTACTTATAAATCTTAAAAAAATGAATAGAAAATATTCAACACTTAATCTTATATTACTAGTGAAAATATTGATGCAAAATGTTTTATACATAGTAACCAAAAAGGGGAACATCAGTTTAATATTCTACGATATATTGTTGAGGGAATATAAGCCTTTTGATTTCTTTCAGAAGGCTGGATTAAAAAAAAAACAGTCCACCAGTATAGCTTTTCAGGTTTTTGAGAAGTTTTGAATATAATGCTCTCTTAGAAATAACATTTTACAAAATCTTCAACAATAAACAAAAAAGAACTTCAAATAAAACTAGGAATGCATATATTCTGCAAATGTATAAAATGGCAGATGTAATAATTAGAGTTTCCATGTTTTGACTTTTATTCCACATTATTCTTAAAAATCACTTCACACATTTAAACAATTTTTGAAGACTATGAGCATATTATGAACTTATAAAAATAAGCTATTAGGAGAAATGCCCACAGAAAAATTAATAAAAACATTACAACTAACCAGTGCCTAACTCCTCCAATCTAATGTTTATCCTATTTTCAGGACAATTTATTAGATAATTTGAATCAAAGTTTCAAGAAGATAAATTTTTATAATTTCAAAGGATTCTAATAGTATCTATGGAGTAAACCACAGAGGAAGTTGAGCTATTATGATTCACTAGAAGAAATGAATCTAACATTAACTTGAAGGGACTCCAATTTTATTTTTACATCTTAGAAATGTTTTCATCGACTAGTAAATAAACAAATATGCATGTAACAATGAGTTCCAAGCATCGTACCGAGTGCTGAGAAAAATTCTCCATAAGAATAGATTTTCAATAAAATTTAGGAAAATATCAAATGAAGTTTAAAATGCAATATAAAAATACAAAACATATAAACAGAAAAACTTACACAAGTTAAATATAGACAACTATAAAGTTTCAAATCTCATTTAAAAGCATATTTTTTTGCAATAATCATTTGACAACATAGCAGTTATAATACCAATGTGTAATGGCCACGTATGTAAACAAAATACTGAAATCTGTACTCAGAGAATGATAATATTTCCTGCAATTGTATTGAATTTCAATAATAGCCAGTACTGTAATTGATAATCAATGAAGAGAAAAACAACAATATTACCTGCTGGAATGGATAAACGTGGCTGTGTAACTTACTACTAGCTAAATATTGGCTCCGTAACTTCATGACACTATTTATAAATACTTTCCATTAACTATGCAAGTAAAATTCATTACAAAAGATACAATACAAAAGCTGTATACTTTATGAATAATGTAGTTAAGCTGTCTTTAGAAATGGTTAACTTATTATGATATGAACAACCACATCTTCTGTACAGTGGCAAAGTAATCTAAATGCATTTGGTGGTTTAAGAGATGCACATGTCCCAAATGTTCAATACTAAAAAGCTGGTAATGTATGAACTTCTAGAAGAATTCAAACATATTTCCATTAAAACAACAGTGGGCGGTGGTACGTTCACAAATCCTCACTTCCTCAAAATATTCATATTCTCTGAAGATATCACGTAAATGGAATACACAAATGTTGATGGAGAAAATAAGATAATGGTAGAACTTGAAAGAAATCAGTTATACTGTCGAGTCAGGCAGATCAGTGCAGAAAAAAATCATTCTAAAAATAAATGGCAGTCAACACAAAAATGCAATATCTGTGGCATTTTCTGCAAAGAACAGTCACTCAACAATCACTCACTCAAACTTTTCATGTACAACTATCACAAAGAGTCACAGGATAAAGCAAGAAAACTAAATTTACAAAATGTTGTGCTTGAAAACAAGGCAAGGAGAGAGGAAGAAACTAAATACACACAACAGAAACAGTAGAATTATCAGATTTTTACCAGCATTATAAATTCAAGCAAAGAAAAGTATAATACATTTATAGATTTTATACATGATAATATGAACAGAAAACTCAAACCAGCTTTAACAACACCCAAGTGCTGGTAATTTGCCATAATCTCTCAATAAAACTTGTTGAATTCTTTCCTCTAACTTGAACCAGGGTAAACTGAAGCTTTTAACTTCTTTTCCTTTCATGTCAAAGTTAAGGGAAGAATACAAAAATTAAATGGTTTAGTTTTAAAATCTGAGTCCACTCTTTCAGTAAGGAAGTCCAACAGGCATATTTATCAAGTAGTAATGTGCTTCACTCTTACTTCACAAAGTCTCTATCTTCTGAAGATTGCTCTAGTGCTGGTAGAGATGATGCACCTGATTCCACATTTACTTCAAAGAACTTAGCAACAACTTCTGAGAGAGGTCTAGGTTGCTCTGCTGGATCAAGAGGTGGTACTTCCTTGCGTGCATTTAAATCCCGCAGCATTTTCCAGTGGTTCAAAACAAATGTATATTGAGAAACCTTTTCTACTTCTCCTAATTCTGTGTAGACATGCAATAATCCACGGTAGTCATACTCTAAACCAGAGTAACTTTGACCGAAAAGTTTATGACCTGCAAAATAATCACAAAATGTTTATTTATATATGCTTATAAATCATGAATAACTAAAACACTCTGTATTAAATAATGTTTAAGCATTTCAATAATAACTCCTACAACAAGTTTTTACCCTCCAAACTTTTCATTTTAATTACTCTCAAAAAGTGCAGGTTAATACTTTTTTACTGCACTTCAGGCAAAGTTTCCTTCTAGGCCCCACAAAAGCAAAACTCACAAGTTAGTGAAAAGCTCCAAGTTAAAAATCAAATGTAAATGTAAAATCACTAACTAAGAATGGTAAATTACTAAACCAAATAACCTTAGAGAAGATTTGCGTTCAACTTTCTTTTTGGCTTAAAGCTTATCTATGTCAGTCGTTACTCATAAGCAATCTCTACACAACATACACTTGCTTATAATAAAGGCTATAACAGTAAAAATGGCAAATTTCATGTTTGGAAAAATTAAATTAAAGAGCAAAAAGTATAGGGGAAACTGGGGAAATGGTGCCACTTAAAGGGAAATAAACTTTCTACAGCTTGTCAAATGCGTTTCATGGCAAATGAAAATACTAAAAAGTTTAACTCACTTGTCTATAATCTTAATGAATTTAACTGATATTGCAGCTATTGAGAAAATAACCAAAAGAAACCTTAAAGAAAATATTCAACGAAACACTGCACAATGGTGGAATTACCCTGTCTACCAGGGTAATTCTGCCATGGTCTTGAGGATATGACGTCGTATTTTCAGGTAGTAAAAAACTATGTATTTATTTATTATTTTATATCAATTTATTAATTTTACATAACAGACAGTTAGTAAAAATGAATTACGAGGTTTTCAACAAAAAACATTGCATTGTTTACATAATATATCATTAGAAAATGTTGGAATTTTAATTGTAGTAAGTAAAGCAACAGTAAACAAAAATTGTGACTGAGAAATGTAAATTATTACTATATAACTGTATGTAAGACAATAGTAAGGCATTAAAAAATTGAAGTAATTGAAAAAGGAAGTTGGAAATCCAAATTATGCTGGGCAAAAATCACATATGTAATTTTTGGCAGAGTCCGCTGCATTCCCCATGAGGTCATTTTCCACATGACACACACCATATTTCATTAAATCCACATTGTCCACGCAAGTATGCAGTTCAACGCAGTTCAAGTAGACAGTTCAACATTTCTATTGAGGAATTTCTATCTTGGAATGCCAAATTGATTAGACACACCCTGTACGGATCGCCCCTAAGAGGTTCATCACTTCTTTATGTTGTCCATTTTGCCTTATCAGTTGTATGTTTTCTTATACCAACCATATGAAAAAATAACAAAATTTTCTGTCTAGGGCATCTAATGGTATATATTTACACCCAGGATTATGCTGCCACTATGACAGAATAACCCCAGGTGACAACATTGTAGCTATGTCGACCTGAAGCCAAAGGCTGTGTGAAACAGTTTATTAACTGGCGCAAAACTGTACCTGAAATACTAAACAATAGGTTTACGTATTCATTTTGAACATGAGACAATATAAGGCATTTACCTCCATGAAACATGGAGCAAATTAGTAGATGAAAACTACTAAAAACAGCAGTTTTTACAACACAGGAAAACATAGTGCTTGCACAACTTCTAATGGCCGGAACTGTAATTCCTATGTAAATAGTGTTTACCATGTGCTATTTCAACCAACCGTTTACTGCTCAGATAGGGTGGCAAAACCAAGGATGGTGCGAATGCCCCGATCTCCCCTACATTCAAACAGTTTCTGGCCACCACAGTGACTATTAATTGTTTCTGGAAATGCTGTCGACTATTATCTCTTGATTTTCAGGAAAACAATTATAAAAGTATTTTCTCTAAATGCTACAGGCACATAAAACTAACACAGGATATATAGCAACATTATTTACTCCATAAGGCATCTATAAGGAAAAGGAACACGGCTGTTGTAAGACATCTGAGTCAGATACTAGCTCTTAATAGCCGTTGTTTGCGTGCAAACTTAACCGTTGAAGAGTTCCCACCAGCGGGGGTTGGGGTTCTCCGTGGTCGCGCTTGTAAGCAAGTATTGTTCTCGATACGTATTTCGACAACTAAGTTGCCATCTTCGGGAGAGAAGAATAACTGAGTGTGGAGGGGGTGGGTCAAACACAACCACATTAACAGATCAAGCGTCGCACAACACATCCAAGAAAACAATCACAAAATTAACAGAGACAACTTAAAACTCATAAGATCAGTACAGAAGCCCTCAAAACTTGACGCATATGAAAGCCTCTTCATTCAGTCCAACCGTGACCGTGTTATGAATAGCGATACCGGACCAATACCTTCTTCTGTTTTGTTCTCCCTAATTGACGTCACACCACAAAAGACATAAATACCCCTCCCCCACCCCCTCCACACTCAGTTATTCTTCTCTCCCGAAGATGGCAACTTAGTTGTCGAAATACGTATCGAGAACAATACTTGCTTACAAGCGCGACCTCGGAGAACTCCAACCCCCGCTGGTGGGAACTCTTCAACGGTTAAGTTTGCATGCAAACAACGGCTATTGGGAGCTAGTATCTGACTCAGATGTCCATAAGGCAGGCAAAAGTTAGTAAATGGAGTGACACATTGTATCTATGGTAACTTTCCCTTCACTACAGGAACTGAGGAATACAACAAGTGTTTAAAATGTTCCCAGAGTCAAGCTTTACTGCATCTTGTTATATAAGAATGACCCTTTTGGGACCCCTAAGAAATTTTTGTATGGATGAACTTTTGAATGCATTAAAATTACAAATTGAGAATTGAGGCAGGGCATCCTCATCAAGTGAAGAGTAACAATATTCAGTGCATGAAGGGTCACATAAAGAAAAGTGGGGATACAGAGAAACCCCCACTACTGTATCGTACCCTAATCCATATGGTTCCAATGTGCCTTTCTTTCTTCCTTTCAATAAAAAAGCTGGAAAGAAATTAATAGCCACACACTCCATACTCTTCTTATCACATACTTTTTAATGAAACATATCATACAATTAGCATATCTGCTGATGTAAATGCTTCTTGGAGCAATATCATCTGCATACAGTTATGGAATGAAAATAACTGCATACCAAAACACATCTTACTATATTACTGCAAGGCAATTTCTGCTGCAACTGTGCTGCTTTAAATGTGACTGATAGTTACAAGGAAGGAATGTAACAATAAGAAAGAAAGAAAAATTCAATATTTTGCCACCAGATATTTCAGTTATTAGCATCTGTGCCCCATCATGTATTCATTGCCATGGACAATTGAGAGTTAACTGTTTGTTATTTTTCAATGATAAACTTCAGTTTCCAGATGGTAAAAGACATTTTTATAAATGGGGTATAAAATGCATACAAGCAATAACATGAGGGTACTCAAAGAATAACTCACAGAAATTAAGTATTACCAACCTATAAACAATGATGCTAAAATCATATGCTAAAATGATCAAATAAAATCCTATGAGTATATATCTTACCAATATGAATAGATCTGTAATAGAGCTCTTCTGCTTTCCTGTATTGAAGCATATGATAGTTATATAGACTTGCTAAATGTCCAACTGAGAGTGCAACTTCATAATCTTCAGGGCCAAGAAGCTGTTCTTTGATATCAATAGCTTTTAAATGCATTGTTTCTGCCTCCTAAAATGTTTTTGAGACATAAATTAAAAAGCAAAGATAAATTTTCTTAAGAGTTAACTACTACGTTTAGAGCCACAGCTTGTACTTGAAAAAGAAAAACTTTCAAAATTACCCATTTACCTGGAATTTCTTCATACTTTGATACAACCTGCCCAAGTTTCCGTAATGTTTAGCAGTTTGTACATTCATCTCCCCAAAAGCCAATTTTGCTAGTTTTAGTGCAGATAAATGAAGTTCCTCAGCAGCCTCCAGTAATTCCTTTTCTAATTTTCCAAAGAAAGGAAAAAACCTTTATAAGATATAGATTACTGATTATAACTGCACCATTACATAGAAAAACAAAAAAATGTTGATCGATGGGAACATATATCTTTCAGAACTTTGAGTAGTAGTAGTATTGTTAAAAGTGCTTTGACAGCTTAGGTCATTTTGCACGTAAGCCCCCACCAGTAATTGAACCCGGGACCACTTTCACTGAAGTCGAACGCGTTGCCCACTTGGCTATCGGAAGCCCTTTTAGTACTTTTCATGAAATGCTGTTCTTAACATTTTAGTCATTTTAAATAGGGAATAATAAATCATAACATAAAAATATTTTTTTAAAATTAACAGCATACTACAATCCAATACTTCAAGTGATTTACAATTAACAATTTTTACAGTAACAATTAACAATTGAATAATAAAATCAAATTTTACAAAGCACAGAGTACTATCAATAGTAAGTATTCACTTACGATAGACTAAAAAATTCATTTATACATACGCAAGTGTTCTACCTTTAAGTAGGTTCATGTGCCTTGACATCCCCTCTTTAGTGCCATTTCTTTAATTTCCTGGTAATTTATCCCACCCTTTTGTCATCTAACAACCTTAGCTTTTGTCTTTTCCCTTGCATTCTACTCTCAATTACATTCTTCAGCAATTACTCTTTGCAATGTATAATTGAGAGAGATTTATAAGAGAACTGATTAACTAACAAATTCACTCTTCTCAATAATTAACCCACCCATTTACATAGCAGACACTTAATTACTTCAAATTAAAACCCCCTCCTCCCCAACCATCTCTAGTACCTTTATGTTTGCTTTTCTATCCACCCAACTTACTTTTTCATTCTATGTCATACACACATCTTGAAGACCTCCAATCTTTTGATGTCCTCCTTTCTTAAGATCCATGTTTAACACCTATATAGCAAATAAATCCACACCAAGGATTTAACTAATCTTTTCCTGATTCCTGTATCAAGACATTTAGTCATCAGTTCCCTTCACTTCATGAAAGCTTCCTTGGCCAATGCTGCTCTTTTTCAAACCTCATCAGTGCACCTTCCATCCCAAGAGAGAATACTAGTTGGGTAAGGAAGAGAATTTATCTATCTGATCTAGTTTCTCCTTATTCACATTCAAGAAATTTTATCGCATATTTTTTCCATGCCTTTTAAAAATCATTTATTATTTTCAACAATTCTTAAGTAGATAGTCTGACCCAATGTCATTCATGTTAATATTTGTTTAGATAAACACAAATACAAATGAACAAACACTGAAATCCATGCCTCAATCAACGTTCAAACCCTGGACCTAAGTGTTGATAAGTAAGCATGCTAACTGTTACATAACCCAAGCTGGAAAATTATGTAGTAATCTTAATAAAGCTATATTTTTGCTTTCACGTGTCACAGGTTGCATAATGCCATAATTTTTAATCATTCTATTATTGCCACTTCTGAGAAATTAACTCGTTCTATGTGACTGTTTGCATCAAGGTAAAGAAAGTTTTTTCACCAAGTACACCACTGATACCAAAGATGATTTCAATGTGTTAATGAACATTTAGCATATGTTAAGGCACGCCATGTGCAGAACTTCTCTGATTTGAAGAGGAATCTTACATCTAGCTTGCTTACTTTGCAGAGCTACTTCTGTTGGTCAAGAAAACTTGAATGATGCATTTTTTTTATGTTTCTATAACTTCTTTTGCTTCCTGATTTTAGTCTGACTCTATTAATACCTTTGTTTAGTAGTAATTAATCTTCAAGAGCTTCCCTGACTGAGATGAATTGTTGAGACCATAATCACAGGTTCAGCATTTCATGAAACCCAACTGGCATTGATATTATGGTCAGGCATTGTCACTACAAACTTTTTAAAAGCCATGCACGTCTTCTTCTCTTGATGGAAATAAAACTGTATAGATTTATGAAATTGCACAGTCAGGTCTAACTTTCTGTAAAACTTCAAAAACTCAGTCATATTACTCCATTCTTTTAAAGGAAGCCTAAAACACTAAGCTGTCAAATGGCTCAGCAATAATATATGCAAATGGCTTTAGTACTTCCTAAAATGAACAAGGCCATCTGCTACAAAAATGCATAATGACTTTTTAGAGCCCATTATAAAAATTTCATCAAAAAAGAGCAGAAGAAAATGATAATTAACTTGTATAATTTATGGAAAATTAATGTGATGGTATAGTTAAAATTTGGCAAATGCAGTGAAATGAAAAATTTTTTCATTAGTTCTAGCCTTATTCCTACCAACCTCTCGATAGGTGAGCATAGTCAACCTTAAATACTAAAAGCAATTTTTTACAGCAACACAGAAGCAACTTCCAGCTGACTAATTTTAACATCTGAAAAAAATATACAACATGTCTCTTATAGGAAAAGGGCAAATCAATGCTAAAAAAAGGTTTGACAATCTCTTATCTTTCCGTATTGATCAGCTTGAAAGAATTATATAAGCTTGCTCTGTGATATCATGGCTGATATCTATATGAAAATCGATATGTATGTTAAAATATACATTTTAATCATACAAATAAATAATTGTAATAATAAATAATGAAAACTAAGGATTCCCATTTCAGATTTAAGTAATTGTTAGATTATGATGGTTATATAATGACTATATTAATCAAGTTGAAAGAATAATTGAACAGAGTGGTTAAGACATTCCATTCATAGCACCACATCTGCTATCATGCAAAATACCTGTGTCATTACCCATGGTGTCGATTGCTATCTCCTCCAGTATGAGAGCCTTGACCCTCTGCGATGAAGCAAGAAGTAGATGTTCTCTTGGAAGAAGTTCTTTCATTATGGTTATTGCTTTCTCAGCATGATCTCTGAAAGTTTAGAAGCATTTTAGACACAAATACTTTCAAAAAGTTAAACCCAACTACCACATAATTCCCGATTCAGTATTTTAAGCAATATTTATAGGCAAATTTTGACAATCAGCTACTATGGAATATATAATAGCAATATATGAAATTTTAGAGGTACTCAATAAGGTGACATATTCAAATACAAAATAAAAACTCATATGCTATACATATTTTGATGAATAACTTAATTAAAATCATGACAGATTTCACCAATAACATGTTTTAAATTTTTCTTAAAATTCTATAATTTCCAGCAAATGTAGATTTTTAAAATCCCTAATTTGTGTCCTGGATATCAGATACTTCAATAAAAATGTTGAAATACACAGGACAGGTAATCTAACTTTAGAAGAAGACCTGAGGGATTTACATAAATGTTTGCTCAAATATTGAGTGAATATTTCATCAAAATCAAGGTTTAAATATTAAAGTAGTCACACTAATTGACTCATAACATTTTAACATTCAATCATTAATTTACTCTTTACTAGGCAAGGCTAATATTAAATATTTAACAGCATACCTTCAATATTCCAACTTAAAATGAGATAAAGGAAAATATTACATGAGAAGAGAGACGAAAAATACAGGCTATGCATACTTACAAATAAATGCAAATCTGAAACATGAATATATTAAAGAAATACAAATTTACCTGGCATCAACAAATCTGCCTGAGCTATATTCATGAACATAAAGTGCATAAGCCAAATCTTCATGAGCACTTGCAACATGGAGATTCCACATCCCAAACACCTTTTGTCTTATATCTAATGCAGTCTGTAATAATGAGATAAAAGAATAAAATTGAATTAATTTAAGACAATGATACATGTACAGGTTTGTAATACAGTCTAACTTCTGATAACATCTAAATATGCTCCACTTTTTATTTTCATACTATTATGGGTTATTACAAATTTTCCTGAAAAGAAAATTAGAAATTTGAATTAATATGAAAATAAGTACAAAGTTTGGTCAGAATGAAGCTATGTCATACAGCTGTCACTTTAAATACACTCCAATTTCCTTCTTTCCTGAACTGCTTGAACAGCATCTTATGGAGCAAAGTTAAGCATTTCTTAGAGTATGGTAAATTTGAACAAAACAGGTCAGTAGTCAATATCTTACCTTGTAAACCTGGACACTGTGGGCAATGGAGTCAAAGTTCAACAAGTAGAATCCATAATCAAGCAAGCAGTCTGAGTACTTTGGATGACCGCTACCAAAAACTTCCCTAGAGACATACACCGCTTCTTTAATTAGTAATTCAGCTCGCGCAAACTCTCTCTTAACCACACAAGCTTTGGCAGCTTGTCTCAAAACATCGACAGTTACACCTGTTGGTAGGTGAGAATGCTTACAACGACAAGGAGACGATTGGCATGAGGCTCTAGCAACTTCCTTCAGGCCCATAATAATCCATCGATATGCCTTAAAAAAATAGAGAAACTCAAATGAAAATGTCAAAGGGATTCATCTATGCTTCTTACTGATAATCATTGACAGGATTCTCTTAAGCTCCTAAGATGTAACTACCTCATCAAACTGGCTTCTGATGAAGTAGAGAGCAGAAAATTCTGCATAGAGTCCAGCCAGATTTGCCTCCTCTCCAGCATCTTGTAACCGCTGTAATATACTCAAAGCATAATGATGTGTTTCATCAGCCTCATCAAAGTGACAGAAAGCTGTTTGAACATGAAGGAGCCTGGAGAAAAATCAATTCAACAATATAAATACAATCTTCTTCAGAGAAGCAGAACATGAAAATATGCATAAATCTTACTATTAGATTATGAGATAATAATTTAATAACTATAAGTTTTTCAAAATTGTGTACATAAATTGTTTATTATGATTTACATTAACTTTGAAACCATGCAAATTTTCCTACCCCAACTGGTTTGTATACACAATTAACGAAAACAGAGTTTTTAAACTGCTTGCTCACTGTTTTCCTTTGTTCAAAATGCTAGAGGAACTTGCTCATAATTTTTTAAACTTAAACCATGTGTGAATGAGAATTCATTTTTTAACTTTTTTTCTTTCATTGCACTTACTTAGTGGTAAATAAGGCTCACACGTTCAAACTCTTAACATATCAATAAATAAATCAACCAATCAATTGAAAGCTTTATATTAGATAACCCAACGGAATGAATATGGAAAAATTATAACTTCCAAAAAAATCAAAGATAGACGCCGTATTAAATTACATTGATTCTGAAAGATTCGAAGATTTACCTTGGGGGAGTTTAATTATTTATACCAGGGTTCTACAGTTGAGAAGAACGGATACTGAAAGTTGTATTATGGGAAAATACCCAGAATGGAGGAAAACTTTAAGAGAAATTTTGGAAATCTTTAAATTTAACTATGAAATAAATATTTTCTCATAAGAATTTAGAGAAATCTAGACACTGGTAAATCAATAAAGTAATTCCAGAATAAAATACAGTTTTCGCACACTTTTCCATCTTGTGAAAATATCATTAAAAGAAGATGGGCATAGACAAGAAAGAGAAAACTGAAAGAATGATCAATGAAGCTCAAATTGATATAAATAAAGAAATGTTGGTAAGTTACACAGGTGAAATTGAAAAACTTTTGAATGGCTGAAATAAAAATAGGCTGACCTGAATAAGGTAGATGCAGTTCTCAATGACTGGACTACCATTACTAATAGTTACTCTATACTAGCTACAACTAATTCTACTTATGATGGCTATACTCAAATCTTTTAAATGTTTTTTTACTCCTTTTGTCTTTCATCAGGTTTTCCTTTTGAGGTTCTTGTTCTAGCTGCGTACTACTGCGTAACCTCTTTATCCATGATGTGTAACTAGTTTATTAAGAATATTATCATGCTTCAGAATATTGATCAACTGCTTTATGATGACTTTAATATTTCTTAGGATATTTAAAATGAAAATAAAAGGAAAACATAACAAAAAAGTACTCAATAGGTTTAGGATTTTGTGAAATATAATTGGAGTGAGTTAAAAGCAAATGAAATATAATCACCTTGAACAAACAGAATAGAGCAATTTTATAAGAATGTAATTTGACAGTATCAAACTAACAAGAATTCCATCATTTTGATTTTCCCATTACCTATAAGTCACTGTATTTTTGTAACAACATGAAATAACTGGGTTTTATCATTAGGAATACTGGAAATAATTAAAATTAAATAACACTTAAAATTAATACTTAAATCTGCATTGTTTAATGATTAGATTCATTCCTACATATGCTTCAATAATTCAGTCCCCTTATTGTCTAAAATATTGAAACTAATTGAGTGTGTACAAAATAAATTTCTCCAACTTAGACACTATAAGGTAGTAAATAATACCCTCAATAATATTTCTCTCTGACAGTAACTGCCTTCACTAAAGCATTACCAAATCCAATCAGATATTATATTCCATGTGATATAAATTTCTCAGCAACACAATTGAATGTTCACTTATCCTAGAACCTTTATGTAACAGATCATCATGACACACAATGTATAGTCTTTCTGCCGTAGCAACTATTGCATAATTACCTGCTTATCTGAATTTACTATCTAGGAAATACAGTAAACCACCTTCAAAATACTCCTGCTTAATATGCTATTCCACTTAAACCATGATTATTTCTTGGTCGCTTTCAAACATAACTCATGGTAAAATACTTACAAAGATGCTCTGCTAACTTTTCAAGAGATTGACATAACATGGTATACTGACTTCAATATGTATACCATGTCAGGAATGAGACATCAAAGGCAAATTAACTCATTAAGGATTCCACAACATTATCTACATGGAGATAACAGGAACTGAATGGTCTGCTAAGCTATTAGTCTCCAATGCCTTACGAAGATTAGATAATAACCGTTCTAATTGCCTGACTATGACTTACAGAAGTATTTATGCATGTTTGGAATACCAATCACTGATATGCTTGGCGATTCTTATAATTTTAATTTTCACAAGAACAAACCATAATTAAATTTGCTTGATTACAACCAATCATCATAGACTCTTAATCAACCATGACTTCTTCTGATAATGTCTACTATTGCTGTTATTCCTAAGGTATGCCTATATTACAAAGCTTAATATGAAGACTATCTACATTTTTTCAATCTACCCATTGTTGAGTTTTTAGTATTTTCATTTACGCTCAGAATCATCATAACTCTCTCCATATTGAAAGGAGAGCATCTGATATTAGTTTGCATAATATCTTCCAAGAAACCTTGTAAACCATGCAAGGCCTTATGTGTTATGTCAATTTCATCATTTCAGATATGAATAACAAGCTGAATAGTGGATGATGAGATACCATAATCAGAAGTTACATTTGAGAATCGATTTCCATGGGAAAATCAAATGAAACATTACTAGTTCACCCAATTCTCATAGTTTCAAATGAAATTTCTCTAAATAAGCAATTGAAAACTGTAATATCAATCTCGTGGCTGAATTCATTTAACTAGAAAATACTGATGAACATACTTGTGGCTGCACTCCAATGATCTTCTCCAATATTTGGGCCCATCTCCTGCCCGACAAAGTTCTTGGCAGCTCAAAAGAACTTTTTCACTTTCAGCAAACCAACCAGCATCCCCAAGAAATCCTCCTGAAACATTTCAAAATAAATTATTATATTTGGATTTGTCTAAGAATTTAAAAACTTAATAGTGCCTTAGAAATTGTAATGCTTTCAAGATTACTGTACATACCAACAAAACACATTTTTTCACAAAAATTTAGGATAAAAAGCAGCGTGTCTAACTAGAGGATATAGTTTTTCATACCATTTATCATGATAGATCAAGTATACAGTCTGAAAAACCTAGCTGCAACTGAAGCATTTATACAGGGTATGTAGAATTACTAAAAGATTAGATGACCAGAAATGTCAGAATAAAATTAGGAAAAAGCATTCAATACTTAAATTAATACATATTAATTAATACTTAAAAAATTATCAAGAACATATACAGGCAGCAAAATACAAAATAATGGTACCCAATCGAAGTCCTAGGTCAATTAATCTCTCTCGTAGTACACCAGATGCTGGAGCTGAAGATGCCAGAATAGGGGCACATCTGCGGCTATAAGCCAAAGTCAATTCTCTGGCAATTTTTGTCCCATGATTCATAAGAGTCTAAAATATGAAAATCGATTCTTAATAAATTTACAAAAACCAGTAAAGAAATGGAAAAAAAATCATTTTGAATTTAAGAAAAAAATTCACAATTTTATGACTAAATGTAGATACAAATTTTGATGGACCATGATAGAAGGTGATTTTATGTTCATTAAAACCTAAAATTTGATGGAAAAACAAATGCCAGTAAGCCTTCCTTTAAAAGGCTATTGCCAATATTTTACAATTCTAATTAGAAAGTGCAATCTAATGTATTGTATATAGAAGTGCAACGGTCACAGCTTCGGGTATTATGACATCAGAGGAAGAACCAGAGGAATAGCTACAATTAATCAAAACATCATTAAAGATCCAAAAAGTTATCTAAATGTTGATATCTACCTGAAAGCTATGAAGAAGTAACAGCCGCTTACTTCTTACTTTAAGCATATGTGCAAAAACGTCTAAATCACTAAACGCCAGTCCCAGCTGACAGAGCCTATCCTCTTCGTAGAGCTAAACAATAGACAAATTACAGTTCAAAATATGTTATCGTGAATCAGCATTTAAATACTAATAAACCTAAAAAGAAAACAGTATTGTCAAGATATTTACAGAGAGCTGACTACTATCACTGATATAGAGTTCAACTAAACGTAACACCGATCATTTCAAATGAGTCTTTCTTGATTAATATAAACGCTTGCCACATGAAAAGTGCGAACACAAGGGGATAAGTCTGATTCTGGTAAAAATCTTGACAATTACAAGAAGAAAAAACACATAAACATCAACATAAATTTTCCATCAGCAGAGGCATACCTTGTAATAAATATCGAACTGAACATTTTCAGGAAGAGTCCTCAATTCCTTGCGAACATCCATATAATTGTCGACAACAGCTGATATGGCAGCTTTATAGAGAGACTTTGGTACCTTCAATGACATAGAAGCCATTTTGCTAGCTCTCTTTTGTCATTACCAGCTGATTGGAGATCGTGGGTATACTTTGGCTTCTGTGGTAGCCCTGGCACCCCTGGTAGCTCTGTAGCAGTCGTAGCAGTTCAAAACACAACAGCGAGGAGTCGCTGGTAAACAAGGCCAGGCACGAAAGAGTATTGCGTTGTAATAGAAATATCAGCATATTAATCGGAACAGTTAATAATAAGATATTATCAACCTTAGTAAGTGTTGAAATTTTCCTAATCACTTAAGATATACAAGCAGTGGATAACGAATTTCCCTAACCCAACCTTAATGATTTTTGCGTAATATTTTCACTTATTGGGGTGGGTTTACCTCCCCTCCCTTCAACCGTGAGGATATCCCGAGGGAGTTTCGTCTTCATCCAACAGGGCTCTCTGCCTGCGCGCTAAAGTAGCTTTCTCTTATGGGTGGAAAAAGAACTATTTCGACCTGGCATCGCGGAATTCTTCAATTTCTGTCCCATCAGCATCAGACGAATCTATTTAATGAACTGTGAGTAGTGTGATTAACACACACTACTCACTTATTACTTTATATTAATTTTATTAGTGGGTATAGTGTATCCATTTTTCTAATTTTACTACTTTCCCTCATTGTTTTTTTTATGTTCTGCATGTTAATATAGATATTTTCTGGTACAGATTTTTTGTTAATAGATGTTTGATTGTTTTTAAGTGAAATCTGAATATTGAGTTTATGCTGACTTATGTGTATTTTACTCGTTACAGTTTCGTTATTTATAATTTAGTGGTTTTTCATATGCCTACTGGGGATCTCTTTGCCACATAGTAATATTCTATGAAAAAGATAAACGCTACCATATCGATAACCACCTGGGTGGTAGAGGAATAAACAGTCATAACCCTAGTTATTTGTTCTTTCATAACTGATATACATTATTTTAAAACTGTTTTCATCTTTCGTTACAGACGCAGAAGGTTAATACTGCAGACTCATTATCATAAAATGTTCTTAAAATATCACTGATATTTTCTATGTACAATTCTATCTAAAGCTAATCATTGCAAAATCAAGTTGCTAAATAAATACGTGAACAATGCTCATTGCATTTTTTAAAGTTTTACAATAACTAGAACGTTCTAGAATCATCGATTTCATCATTTAGTGAATAATAAATTGTATGCTTTTGTTGCATTTAGACGGTGCTGAAGTGGTTACCTGGTGAAGATTCATCTGGAGTGTACTTGTAACAACAGGTCCCCTGCATAGCAGGGATGTGTGAGGTGAATTGCAAGTTTCCAGTGAGGAAAAACTATCCCTATCTTTCAGCGATTTGAAACTTCTTAAATATCCACAAGTGCCTTCTCTCCCACTTAAGATCACTGCTATGCAGGGGATCTGTTGTTACAAGTACACTCCAGATGCATCTTCACCAGGTGACCACTTCATCACCGTCTAAATGCAGCAAAAGCATACAATTTATTATTCACTACAATACAATTTATCAACAATAAAAAGAATTTTATATTTAAACCACGCGCCTATAAAGTTATTAGCGTCATTTTTGTCTGCGGTAAGTACTCAGATGTCGATAGAATGCGTACAGCGCAGCGGGGAGAATCTACATGTTATAACCGTCGTAAGCTGTTTTTATTTTTTTTTCCTCTATATAAGAAGTACCATATAGCATTGTCAGGTAGCGCTACTACTATGCTACTACGTCGCAGAGATGGCACTGCACGCGTGTGGCGGAATGTTTGAATTGAAATTTTTTGTTGCAGGAATCTTACTCAGGTTTCCAGCAGGGTTGCTTCAATCCATGATGATGGCATTTTGGAAAACATGTGGCCATCTTCAGAACAGTGATGCAGAAAGACTATGCCTCTCACTTCTCCAATTGGGTGGAGGTAGTGGATCAGGCCACCATTATGGGGACCATTGGTAGGGGTGGCCTACCATGTGAAGGGACCAACTCCCCAACATTGGTGACCACCCACACCATAATGGTGGCCTGATCCATTACCTCCACCCAATTGAAGAAGTGAGAAGCATACTCTCTTAGCATCTGCATCATTGTCCTGAAGATAGCCACAGGGTTTCCAAAATGTCATCATCATGGATTGAAGCAACCCGACTGGAAACCTGAGAAAGATTCCTGCATGTTATTCACATATGTCATGTTATAGAAAAGTATCATATGATCTTTAGAAATTAAATATATTTTCTTATTCCTCTGAAATACTTTACCTTAATTCTATTTTTGTCATCATTTTGTCAATTCTTTTTTTGTTTGTCTCATCTGTAGATAGATTGTGGATATTTTTAAAAGACAGTTATTTTGTGAACATTTATTGGATAAAAACCTCAATAATTATTAAATGAAAAGGTATATTTATACCGTATTTAGCTGTACCTTGATAATGTTTATGTAATGCTCAGGTGGCTACCAAGTGAAGTTGCAATTAGAGCATTTATGAATAGTAGCTTCTCCAAAATATTAGTCAAGACTTCCTCAGTATGCACTCTTGAAGACACTCCCTGCTAAATTTGGGATGCTATAAGCTGCAAACATGTGCCTAATGTAGCTTCACTTGACCAACAAACCACCTCAGCATCACATGAAACTGTCATAAGAATTACATATTTATTCTTCAGCAATGCCGAAAAAAGAAGTGGAATAAGGATAACAGTAGATCTGCAGAAAAATTATACTGAAGAACTGTCTATAAATTTATTAAAAGATAATTTCCATACATACTGTTAAATACAGTAATACATATTAATGACTTGTATATGTAACTTTACAAAGAAAATAGCACTATTATTACAGATTCCATCCAACATAATTATCACCATTGTGTATCTATATCTATCTCTAAATATAGCAGAAATTCTGTGGAATTCAGAATTTGTATGTTTGTCTGAGATTGTAGTCTACACTGTTTCTCCAATTTGCATCAAACTTTGCATGCATGTTCTCAGAGATCCACAAGAAAGTACTGTCACATTTTATTTGATACCTTTGCTGGGTTTGAACTAAGATGGTTAAGATAGATTTTCATAAGATACATGTAAATGTAATAGTACAAGGTTCAATTTTATTGGTCATAGACCAATTTCTTTTGCAAAATTAAATTAGAAGGAATAGACGTATGAAATCGAAATAAGTACCAAAAGAAGAGAAAATGAATACAGACTCTTATTATGGTCATGGAATATCGCTTTTGTTTTGAAGTTGCAAGAATTTAGATAAAATATACGAATATTGATGATATGAAGAGGAGGTAATTTTTCAGAAATTTTAACTGTTACAGTCACGAATAATTTGTAGTGATGAATTGTAGGAGCAACAAACAGATGTAGCAGTGTAATTAATTAATGGAAATGGATGAGTAACTTTTTGTCCATCAATTCTGACTGTTAACGTATTTTATGATTAAATCTCCCATCAAAAGAAAATTAAATGACAACTTCCAAATATTACACATTGCTAAGTGTTCTCAATGAAGCATTAAATGTTGCAATGTTAGAATTTTCAGTTGCTAACTTGAGAACCAGCAATTGAAAATCTTGTAAATTAACTTAAGACAAGTTTTATAAGAAGGAAATTCCATAGAGATTCACATTCTTATTGTTGATTGTCGATTTCGGCTTCAAATTATGAGAACTTTGATTGATGAGATTAGATAAAATTTTGTTTTCAAAAACATGACTTATTGGACATATCTCTAACATACAAATAGGTATACTATATTTAATCCAACTTCTATTTTCCCCATTGAGAATCAACGGGCACTTCAGTTAGTGTATTAATATATTTATTTATCTGATGTCAGTAACTCCCATAAGAAATCCAAAGAAGTAATCTTTTACTACTTAATTTCATACACTGCCCAATTACATGCCAATATGAAATTTGAGAACTCATTAGAAACCTTAANAGTTTAACTTCAAACATTTTTAAAATACACAATGTAAGAAGAGACTTCAATCCTTTCCAAATAAAATCGCATTATTATTAACAATATTAAATATGCGCCTTGACAATGTGAACTATATTGTTTTCCTGGGAAAATATGCACGAATTTAACAGATAAAATTATCGTAGCAATTGAAGTAAGCCGAAATTACGGGCACAAGCCCATTATGCGGAATGTTTTGGAAATGATTCTCAAATTCGACAGGGGCAGGGCTTTCCAACTTAAAGCTTGGGAATCGTCTCCGAAATTATCTCTTATCTGAGGTATTGCCTACTGAGGTTGGACTGAAGCTCCGCCCCTTTTTCTCCTTCCTACTCCCCTCCCCCCTCGGCCTACAGATCGTGGAGGTGGAGGTGATCCGTTGAGAGAGTTGAGCGTCTTGAGAGTAACCACGTGATCTGCCGTAGTCATATTTGAACTGGAGATTGTGTGAGTTAACGACAAACGAAGAAAGAAGGAAGAATTCGGGAACAATTTAGACTACTTGCTTGTAAGTAAATATGCCATAATTAAAGTTGGTTAATTCTATGCATAGTTGTAAGATTTAACGAAATTACTATTATTGTACATAAACAAAGTGAGGTTGTTTACGTGAGTACCTCGACGTGTCTTCTCATTTGTTTACCACGCAAGGAGCGATTTTATTACAGATTTGTGGCTGCATTTCATTTTACATTAATTTACTTGAAATAGTTTTTGAACTGTGTTTGTTTCTTTTAAAGTTATAATCCGAATTTCAACGAATTGTTCAATTTCAGCGATTTCTGAATAGCGTGGAGATTTGGAGATTTTGGGATTCCACCGGAAGTGTTTCATTATGTCGCATGTAAGCTCGTCTTTATGTGAAAGTTATTTTGATAAAGCACGCTTCATTGGTCAAATACCATTTAATACTAAAATAATACGCTTGCATTCATGAAGGTGGTTTTTGCTTCTTTAGGGATCACAACGACCTATACCGTGCTATGCACTAGGCTGTAAGGTCAAGAAATATGCAGGTTATGAAGTGGCGTTGCATAGATTTCCAAGGGACCCAGTAAGGTATGCAAAGTATTATTTGTAGTAATCCTCGCATTTCAATCTCTCAAAGACCTCAGTTTTTTGTTCCAAATGAAATAATACTTACTTTAATTTTCTGTTTTGATAATTGTCTGTTAAAATAGCCTAATTTAAGTACAATGAAAGTTTATTGTAGACGATATAAATGATTAACAGGACCTTGCTCTTCACTATGTGTATATCAATTTTTAAATTTCCTTTACTCCAATTGCTGCATGATTAACGTCTTTCTTTTATTAATTTTAGATGCCTGGAGTGGGTGAGATTTGCCAGGAACCCACGACTGAATGACCGTCGTTTGGAAACTCTATGGAAGAGTACATTCCTTTGTCAGCACCATTTTACAAATGACCAGTACATTTCTTTTACACCTAGGAGACTTGTTCCTAATGCAGTTCCTACTGTTCCACCATTATATCATCTTCCAGCATCATCATCTCTTTCTTCTCAGTCATTCTCTGCTTCATCATCTCCTTCAACTTCTGCAGCTGCAATTGCTGCTGAGAATCAATTTTCATCTGAAATAGTTGGATCATCATCATCATGCCCACCTCGTCTTTCCTCTTCTCAACCTTTATCCATCCACTCTTCTTCCATTGCTTCATCTTTGGCAACCCCATTATGTGCTTCTCCTTCAGCAGTTGAAAATCTCATTGCAGAAAATCTTTCACAACCACCTTCTCCTCAAAGCCCTTTTCAGATTCACTCCACCATTGGCCCTTCCTCATCAGCTGCTCTATCTACTTATTCAGATGATAGGGGGGATCGTTCATTAAAGCGTCAAAGAACAGAACCTTCTGTATTAAGGGAAGCTGGCCTACGCATAAGAGATTTGACCCCACAGAAAAAATTTCTCTTCTGCAGTTACAAAAATCTGAGTAGGCGCTATGCATACTTGAGGAAGAAGAAGACCACAGATCCGCTGGCTGATTTGGATCCAAGTTTGCATCTGATGGTGGAGTCAAATCTACGAAATGTGAAAAGGAAACCAAAGGGTAGGAGATGGTCTAGGGAGGAAAAGCTCTTCTACTGCACACTATACAAGAGAAGCCCCCAGACATATCGTTACTTGAGGGAGAGAATGTCTGCACCTGCTCCTCAAACTTTGATATCTCTAATTAATTCTGTTCCCCTGAAACCTGGCATCAACCCCACAGTATTTGAACATCTTACTTTCCGTGCTAAAGATATGATGGATCAAAACAAATATTGCACATTACTTTTTGATGAAATGTCCATTAAGCCCAAATTGATATATAATTCTAGGTGTGACTGCATCGATGTCTTTGAGGATCATGGAAACAGGGGCAGATCAAGTGGTATAGCTCGAGAAGCTCTTGTTTTCATGGTCCGAGGCCTTAAATCAAACTGGAAACAGCCAGTTGCTTACTATTACAGTAAAAAGAGTGTACCAGGGGAAGTATTGGCAGAGCTTATCAAGGAAGTAATTAACGCTGTTGATAAAACTGGCCTTAAGATTGTTGCTACTATATGTGATATGGATAGCAACAATGTGAAGGCACTAAAATTATTAGGCTACTCCTATGATAATCCTTTCTTTTTATTTAATGGGCAAGAGATTTTCACCATGCATGATCCTCCACACCTCCTCAAGTGCACGAGGAATATGTTCATGAAGTACCCTGTTAGAGGTAGGGTCATGTTGGGGGGTGAAATGATTCAGGGCCTTGGCAGGTGGTCACATATAAGGGAGATTTATGGATCAGCAAGAGACATAGAAACCACTACCATGAGTCGTCATCTTATTCCTGTTAGACCACTAACAGAAGAGCACCTAAACCCTACTTGGCGCCAAAAGATGAAAGTTAGTTTGGCAGCTGGTGTATTTTCACAAAATGTGGTAAAGGCTATGGAGTGGTATCGAGTATTTGGTTAGTAATGTGTTATTATTAAATATTCCTGTAACTTTGCAAAGCTTTGTCTTGGATTTCTCAATTAATAATGTTTCTATTTTTTTTTCAGGAAAGCTTTCTCTTGACTCACTTGTGACCACAACTTTCCTTGGTTTCTTTTGTAACTTATTTCAAAGCTTTAATGGTGTTCAATCAGATAAAATCGGGGTGGGGTTCAGAGGGGTTGTTTGCGAAGGAAGTGGTCATTTGGATCTCTGGGAAAGTGCTCTTGATGAAATTAAGACATGGGATTTTATTAAGGAAGGAAGGCATATGAAACCCAGAAGCAGTGAAGGGTGGGTAATCACCATTAAGGCTGCGAAACAGTTATGGGTGAAGCTTAAGGGAGCTGGATTTAGTTACCTAGAACCTCGGCGACTAAATCAGGATCCTCTGGAGAATTTTTTTGGTAGCATTCGGTTACACTGTGGGTCTGCCCGTAACCCCACTGTGATGCAATTTGCATCAGGGTTCAAAACTACCCTTATAAAGAATGTTTCGGCTAACTGGACCAAGAGAATGAATTCATTCAAAGACCATGACCAGCTTATTGCAGAGCTGGGCATACTTCTCCAGAGGATCCCCAGCTCCCAAGAAGAGACGGAGAATTCCATTGCGGAAGACTTTGTTCGTGAGATATCTATTGTAGCAGAGGAAGCTGCACCATTGGTGTCAGCTGAATCAATTACGATGGATATATCACTTTCAGAGTGCTGCTCTGGAATTCTCAGGATGTTGCTAAAAAATAACACTTGTTCAACTTGTGCCTCTCTACTGACAGCTGATACTTCAGTACTGCCAGAAACCTTAGCCTCTGCAGAAGAACCGACGTCTACCGATGGAAGCGTTTTGTTTCCATCAGAACAGTTTGTAGATTCTGTTCGGCAGACGTTGAGACTTCTGCAGGAGTTTCTGAAGGATAACAAGGTAGGAAGCAGTATTAGCAGCAAGGGGAAGGGTGTTATTTTTAGCATCTTTTCATGGCTTCACTGCGAGGCTCATGAAATCAAGGAGAGAACTGCCCAGGCCTTGGTTAAGTATGCAATTTTAAATTTCTGTAGGCACTATAAAGATGTTTAAGGTTATGTTTATATATTATTTATCATTATCAATAGTTAGTATTTCATAGTGTACAGTTGATTATATATTTAGTAAGTAGTGTTATTTAATTGCAGTAGATGTTTAGTATGTATATATGTTAAAGTTTAGAATTTAGTTTTCATTTTTTGTGCTCATTTCCTGCCTTTGCTTAAATAGCTTTTTGTGTTAGATTATTAGTAGATTAGTCTTAAATTAGAATTTATTATGAATTTATATCTAAAGTCCCAAGTGCCTACAGAATCCAATGTTAATAATGTATATATATGTAGTCAATAGATACTCCTTTGTAAATAAATTTCAATTGCAATAATCCTCACTGCACATATTGGAGTGTGGTGGAGTGATGCTTTGTTGATGCCTTTGTTTGCTTTCTAAATTTGGTCTGGGTCTGCTCTTAGGTGCACTCTTTTCAGTAATGTCCTTTAGTCTATATTAACATAAGGCCTTTTAGTTTTTTTTTAGTCAATTCTTTGCTTTTATTATTTGATTCATTTACTATTAATGTTTAGATTTCTTAGTGATATTCAACATTGTTTAATTGTATTAATTTAATCGAAAATCTACCATTGGTGGATTAATATTGTTTGTATATATCTCAATAACATTTCTGATTTGATTATTTAATGAATTCACTGTTGATGTTTTTAGTATTTTTGTGGTATTTAGCATTGTTTTAGTTGTAATATTTGATTTACGTTTGTATATCAATAGATAATGTATCATTTGTGGATTAACATTGTTTGTACAGATCTCTTTATCTCAATGATATTTCTGATTTGATTACTTTATGATTTCACTATTGATGATTTTAATGTTTTCTGGTATTTAGCATTGTTTTAATTGTATTATTTTATTTACGTTTGTATATCAATAGAGAATGTATCATTTTTTGTGGATTGACATTGTTTGTACATATCTATTTATCTCAATGACATTTCTGATTTGATTATTTTATTATTTCATTATTGATGATTTTAGTATTTGTGGATTGTTATTGTTTGTACTAGTTATTTCTCTCAATAAATTAGTAAAATATATTTTGTGTGTTATTTCCGCATCCTTTCCAACGAAAATCTTAATATCGTATGCGTTCAGCCAAAATTTCTTTCATAAGTGCAAGCAAATCGCCTGCTTTAATCTTGCTTGTGTTTCATTGGTCGTTCTTATCTGTCCGCCATCTTGAACTCAAGTACCTCAGTAGGCAACACAGAGATAAGATATTTTTTGAAGACGAATGAAATGCATGGGAGTTGGAAATCCCTGATGTGATCAATACAAGATAGAGGCTCTACTAGACCTAATGTCACACTGGGAAATCCTGCCTCCCGAACCACAAAGAATCATACATCACCAATTGCGTATTCCTGGAATTGCAACTGAACAAGGATGGTCCCTGGTGGGAAAGATAGCACTCTCGCAACCTGGATGTCCTGAATATCCCAACAAATTTTCTACAACTGGTTATTGCCCAGGTTCCAGGTTGGTGCAACAGACAAACACCAGAACATACTCCAGATCACTGCCAAGCCAACTGGGCACATGGACATCCCAGTAATACACAGGTACCACAAGCGGATCACAGTCCACCAGATACAGCGGTTCCTGATCAGGAGGACGTCAATGAGGCAGTAGGGGACACTAGACCTCCGAAAGAAAGTACTATGGGAGCAATCCTGAATATGACCTGGCCATTCTAGACTACTTAAAGTGGCATAACAGCGGCCCGCCAGAGAATCCAGTTGATCTACCAGACAACGAATCATCGGACTCCAGAAACGACAATGCTCTGGATGTTTAGTGTTCCTCCCACCCAAACTAGTGCCAAAATTGGATATGCCCAATTTCAGTCAAACAGTTTAACTCCCCCCAGTGTACATATCTCCCATCAACAACATCAATCTGTTATCCTTCATCAGAACAGTTCTTTTTAGAAAAGCAGTGATGGAGTAAAGAGAGGACTGAATGGAATGGACTTAGGAATGAAGGACTGAATGAGACAGAGTTCACTGTTTCTGGAGATGGAAGTTGGAAAAAACATGGGTGTACATCCCTCATAGCTTTGTTGTTAGGTTGGAACACAGGAAAAGTAATAGATATATTCTGTAAGAGAGAATGAGAGAAACTGTGAATTTAGTTAGAAAAGCAGGTTAGCAAATATTACTTCCACTCTTTCAAAAGCTGCTCCCAAAAGCTAGTCACAAAGTTGGTTACTAAGTTGGACCTAGCCATCATATTTCAATTATCTGAATAGTCACCATAACCTACGTACACAACCTTCAGGTAAACTTAGGATACTAATGCATAGAACGGATGTGTGTTCAAAATCAGTTTTTATATTGGGAGCCAAATATTGGAATGGTCTCCCATTCCCCATGATCAAGGATTTATCATTTCCTTCATTCAAACACCTAGTATCTAACTTACTTTCAAGTGAAGATAATTAGTATGATTTCTAACTTTTCCTCAAGTTTCCTAACTACGTCTACACTTTATTTTCTCTCTGTCATTCTTTTCATACTTTTTATTGCCATATTTCATATTCATCATATGTGACTTGTTACTTCTTCACATATTCTATAGACCAGATTACTCTCTCTTTCCCCCTTTTTTCAGATTTACACCATTGTTTACGCACCCGACAAGGGACGAATGTGCCGATATACCATCAGTGACGATACAATTGGTTGAATATCAGCTGCACCATCATCTACACTTATAGTGCATTTATCACCTCTGTGTTTTTGCGGGTTTTTTCCACCCCCTTCTTGTGTGGGTGATCTCCCGCATCATGGGTTTTTCTCCAAAAACCTTCAGTTGAGTTTTTTCCCCACAACCCAAATCTTTGTAGTTATATAAGAATCTATATTTAGTAATATTAGTTTATATTAGCAATATTTTATATACTGTAATTAGAATATTTCTTTTACCCATGTTTAAATTATTATTGAGATTTTTTTTCTTAGCATAAAGTGAAGTTAATTTTAGTTAATTATTTAAGTCTCCTTCTCCACTTCCATCACACAGGAAAAATACCTGCTAGAGCTTTAATTTCGGGACAAAATGCAATTAGACACATACAGTTCAGTATTTAATGAACTAGCTGAGGCAAGCAAGGCACCTTCTTCTCCCATCCTTCTGACAGCATGTATCGACTCTAGTAGCAGGATACGGCACCTCTCCTTCCATGGCCAGTGTCAGCTCTAGTTAGCAGGACTCGGCATCCTATACTTCCNAAAATAAAAGTTAGCAGAATTTTTTCTTTACGTAAATGAGTGTTGTATAAACAAATTTCTTGTTATATATACTAATCTCTGCTGTTTATAATTTATTTTCACTTCTATTTTATCAGATATCAACAGGAAATGACTCACAGCATAGGAATGCTGATTGTGATATAAAAATTGATGATTTGGAAGAATTGCAGGTAATATAAAAGCTTTTTCATTAAACTATTGCTAATGCTAATAATGCTTTGGTTTCATCAGTTCTGGTAATGCACTGGAAATAGTCTTTTTATAATGAGTGTTCAAAACTCAAAGATCTTGGTATTTTGAGAGTTTAATATACTTCTTTAAATTAAAATCAACGATTATTTCATCAGGTATCAACTCACAATGACTTGGGGCATAAAAGCGTCGAATGTGACAACGGAATTGAAGAACTGCAAGAAGCGCAGGTATATTTAATACTTATAAATGTATTGAAAATGTGATTTATTAATGGTAATGTTTAAATTGTTTGAAAGCTCGTCATTTATTATTCTTTAGAATATAAAGCTAGATTTTTGGTTGTTCAAGACTATCAATTGTGATTTAATGATGAACTTATTTCTGGCCCTTGTTTCATTGCAATAAGATTTGGACTCTCAGTATTTTAATTAGTATTTTCGGATCTTTAATTCCATGAAAATATAAAAGTTGAGAAAGAAGAATTCCAAAAAAAAGCAATAAGGTACACTATTCTCAAGAGCTTATATTTGTAATATGTAGCTCACATTATTTTACTATCATATTCTTCTCTATCATTTTCTTTTTTATATTACTGTTCAGCCTAACTACATAATGAGTGATTAATATATCAATCCTGTGTGAAGTGAATTCTGATTATTTTTTTCAACATTTTCAGTCCCCTGATTTTTCTGAAGTGACATCTTCAGTGCATTTGGAAAGAGTAGAAGATTCTTCTGGTAATATATCTTTGGAAAAGGGCACCTCAGAAATTCTGAAAGGGATTTCTAAAATTAAGGATACAAGTGAAAAAATATATGAGAAAAGTGGAATAAAAGGGAAGAAATCAGTCAGTATTATAAAATCAAAGAGGAAAGACAAAGAAGAAGAATCTAAAATATCAGATTCAGAAGCGCCAGCTCAGAGTAAGAAGAAGGATTATATTTGTAATGTGTGTAATAAGAGCTTTCAATGGAAATGCATTTTGGGTAGGCATGTGAGAGTTCATTACAATGAGAGGCCTTATAAATGTAGTGAATGTGATCAAACATTTAAACAGGCTAGTGTTAAAAGAAGGCATGTACTAAGACATCTTAAAGAGAGAAAGAATTATAGAAGTCAAAAAAAGGGAAGCATTGAAAAACCTTATTCTTGTGAGATTTGTAAGAAAGTGTTTAGCTATCAAAGTAGCTTATGGCACCATTCCAATCTGCATAAAAATAAGTTTTCATGTAGCTTTTGTGGAAAAAGTTTTAATAGTAATAGTGCTCTAAATGATCATTTGAGGATTCACTCAAACGAAAAACCATTCAATTGTAAAGTGTGCAGAAAGTGTTTTACTCTGAAGGCTAACCTAAAGAAGCACATGGCAACTCATTCTAAGGATCGTCCTTTCCAATGCAATGAGTGTGATAAGAGATTTAAGACTCAAGCAACTAAATCTGAACATGAATTAATACACTTAAGGAGCAAGTAAATGAAAGCAAAAATTCTTTTTTCTCTATCTTTGGTAATTGACTTCCACCATTTTTTCAATTTTCTTCTGAATTCATAATAATTTCTCGACTGATCTGCTCATACATTGAAATGGTTTCTGGTCAGCTCACAATAACCTGCTGACTACCTTTGCTCATTTTCCTGCCTACAATTTTT